>JASCZI010271976.1:41525-55823 GCA_036250425.1 Stylosanthes scabra
AATTTTGTATCTCTTTCACTCTATGTCTTTTACTACCATGATTAAACAAGAATGATAAGTCTAGAAAATATAATCAGAACATAGAAGGAGAAGAGAATAAAACCAAAATGCTCTCCATCTGTGGATGGAATCCTCTCACAGTGTGTATTCTCCTTGCTTGAATTCTTGGCTGAAGGATCCTTTATATAGGCAACTTGTCTTCAATAGAAGATTTAATTCTTCAATTTGAATTTGATCAAATATAGCTGTTGAGGTGCTATCCGAAAATTCAGCTGCACCAATTATGCCGTTGCAGAAATACAACCAGATAGTGGGAGATGCTCTCCTTGATGTCCTTGCTATCCTTGTTCTACCATCTTGAATCACAACCCTTCATTCATGCTTTGGCTCCAAGTTTTCATCTCCTTCATTGAATTCACATACTGTTGATGTAGTGCTGTCGTTTTTGCTTCTTATGAATGGAAAACTAGGTTTTTTTTCTTCTTTAGTGCAGAACCCGAAACCCTTACTTTGGGTTGGAGATGTAGATTTTTGTTTCACAAAAGCAACACCTTTACTCTACTCTCATTCAAGTAAATGGGCTGCAATGACTAGATATGGGCTTGCACAAATAACACACACATCAAATAACTTTTGGACTTTCAAATCCAACCTATTAATATTTTGTCATCATACAATAATTTAATTAATTTAATTGTTTCTAAACTCAATACGTTAAATATTTAAAGTGTTTGATAGTAGTTACAATGGAAGTTTCATTTTATTGTATAGAAAAGGTCGCACATCATGTATGTCAATAATTCTTTTAAAAATTAATCTTCTACTTCATGTAGTTAAAATAGTGCAGTTCCTTGACACCAAAAAAAAAAAAAAAAAAAAAACAAACAGCTCCTCAAGGCTCAAATCCATATATAATTGTAGGGACATAATAATAATTGCATGATCAACTCACAAATAATCAAAGGTTTCATATAGTGTTTGATACCCAACCCAAAATGGATAAGGAGTTCCAAATTAAAATACTAGCACGTAATAATGAATTGATTGTTGAATAGAATAACAATTACTTATAAGATTAAGAAAGCTAATAAAAAAATTTTTTAAAAAGTGCTGTAGGCATGGCTGGCGGCATGTACACCGCAACAATAAGACTTTGGTTAATTATATTAGTTTATAAATAAAAGAAGTTAAATACAAACTATATGGATAGATGCACCTTATCTTTATCCTTATAATTAAGGATACCTAATATTTAATTGTCAATCTTAGTCTCCATGTTTATATTACCTTATATGATTGTTGAGGTTATAGAGTGTATATCACCTTATATTAAATTTCGGGCTAATTTAATATTTAACTCAAATTATGAGTTATATATAGTGATTGTTATTATCAGTGAGCTATCAGCTATATTAAAGTCTTTATAGCTCCAATAATAATCATTAAGTAATTAAAAATTTAAACTTCATCATTTCTTGCAATTTATTATTTCCCTCGCTCGCCTCTTGCTCCTATTTTCATCTTCTTTCATGACAACACAATAATCATCATTCAAAAATTAAAAGAATGGAATATGATGATTTGATTTTGATGTACCCTTTATAAATACTATTTATGCAATATTTTTTCGTTCATTAACTTGAAATCTAAGTTTATAAGGATCGAGATTCTTGTGGATATTACGAATCCTCATTTAATTTCACCTCAACATACGCATGGTTTGTGTTTGATTCATACTATCAAGTATCAACTATGCCTTACTCCAACCAAGGGCCCTAGGATAAGTGGGAGTGACTTGGATTGTTTAAACATTTAATTTCGGGTTTAATTTCGGGGCGATATGTATGCAGAGAGGATCTGGCCAGCCGTTTCACTCTTTGAGGTGCACGTACAAACCGATGGAGGATTAATCTTCGATCTATCGAGTTAGGAGATATCTTGGAGAAAAAAAACTATGACTTACTCCATCAATATTTGCCAAGCATACATTTAAATAATATCTACCAAAAAGAATAAATAAATATATAAATACTCACTTGAATAGAGTGTGTGAGCCAAATGCCAATACATGCATGCACCAAAATGAACATAAAATCAAGGAAGAGATAGGATATGTTATTATATGCGACTTTTCATCAAAATCTACATGAATCTTATCCACCAGTTAGGATATTGGCCATTAATTTCAATTATTAGTTCACAAGAAAATCTTGTCTTCTTTATTTTTATTTTTTTGGTATTGAAAAATCTTGTCTTCTTTATATGCATAGATAATGTGTCCACGTCTACTTAGCCCCATTCAAGAATCATAACATATGTCCCAAAATATTTGTTGGTTTATATTATTTTTATTTAATTAGCATAGGAGGCCATCAATTGAACGAGAGCTTTCTTCCTTTTCACTAGTATCTACATAGGTAGAGCTCAATTTTCTATTAATTCAGACTCGACTCAAAATACACTCGAATCTATTATTAAGATCTTAACATGATTCTAAATCCAATGAAATTTACTTTTGAACCAGGTAAAATGGGATAAAATCATGAATATTAAATTTTTTCCGATCCAATTTCAAAATAAAATATAATCACTAAACATACGGTAACAACATAAATATTTAAGTCTCCTTCAAATAAAACATAAAATATAATCTCAACATATAATATATAATTCACTAATCACATAATTATATTTTATAATTTATTTATACACTTCATACACACTATTAATCTATTATATCATTTAAAAATTTAAATGATTTATATATTATTGTACCACCTGATCGGGATAGTGACTCAAGGTTTGACCTAATTCCAACTTAGTATTATCATCGAGTTAGTTTTATGAATCTTGGCCCTAACTCAAACTGCTCTAGAACTAGTATAAACTTAACCCAAATTCCGTAAGAATTCGGACCGTGCATCGGTTGGATCGGGTAATGTACACCCTACTTTTCAGCAAGATATGAGAGAGGAAAATTGTGCCATTATCCACAATGAGGGTCCTTTGTAAATGTTTTAGAAACTTTTTCAAAATTGTTTACGATATCTCTTAACTCGACATATTAAGGATTAGTTCGTCGCGAATTTAAACTCCTTTTAGAGTTTTTTTTTTTTTTGTTCAGGCTTTTAGGGTCTTTAGCCATCATTTCCGGCATTAATTAGTAAGAACTATGTATGGACCAATCAAAGTCATCAATTTTTTTGTTAACACACAGTCATTAATTGAAAGGTTGTTGTTTCCGACAAGACCGACCTTCTTAGACATCGATTTAGCCCAAGTGTGGCAATCAATTAGAATTGAAAAGATCCAAAGTTTCGGGCTTGGAACATATGTTTAACCAAAAAAAAAACAAATAACCAAAAACAAAAAAAAAATTCAAAAGTTATAACGGAATTAAAATAAAGAAATCAACTCACTTCTTCAAATTAAGCAAGTGTGCAGCAATATTTTAAAATGGCGAAGTTTAAATTTAAATCTCGTTTTATATATGCAGCAATATTTTAACCGGATAGTAAATTCTTAGATATAATGAAATTCAGATTTGTAGTAAATTAGCTATCGATTACTCTACTGGAGATACAAAACACTTGACTAATTTAAGCATTGGAGTGATTTACAAGTTGTTCTTCTAATCCGATCTTTGTGACTAGATGAGTTAACGAGTTCCTCAATTTTCTTCTGTAAGGCTGGAAACTCAAAAAAATACTCCAAACACTTGGCGTTGGTTGGTGTTGCATGATATATATGGAGGTACGCAGCTATTGAAGTTTGGAAACTGGAAAGCGTCGAAATGTGCTCAACCAAATTATTATTCACATCTCAATTTTCTTTTCTGCTGTTTGATGTTTTTGTCCCTTTTATCCTCTTGTTTTTTTTTTTTTGGTGTCCTTTTATCCTCTTGTTTATATTTAATAAAGAGATATTAGCTATAAATATGATGTTAATCTATTAACTAAAAGTAGTACTAAGCAATATGAACTTTTCACATATAAAATTAAATTATATACTAACCGAAAGAGACTCACACACACATATATATAAAAGGTTATATATATCAATTTATATATTTATGTATTTAATTCAATATCAATTTATAAAAAAAAAGAAAATTATTATAAAAAAAGTTATTATATTTAGTTTAATATTTATAAGTTTATACAAATAATATTTATAATTATATATTTATAATATTTAATATTATATATTTAATTCAATATCAATTTATAAATAAAAAAAATTAAATAAGAAAAATAACTTATGATTAAAAAACTTTAGCTATTAATTTTTTTTTTGGAATATAGTAATCGACTTGAATACTATTTGCTATATATGCATATAACCATGCATATCCTATAGTTTTAAGAAAACAATACGTGTCATCATAGTGTTCAACCCTAAACTTACGTGTAGAGACAAAGGGATGTGCCACATTCAAATCCAAACCAAAATCGACACCTGTTACAAATAAACACACAACAATAACATACAATAACCCTCCTTAATAATACAAACTATATAAATATAAATTACTTGCACCAACATACAAATTAAAACACCAAACAAGGATATAGGACCGATAGCTAGTGTCAAAAGAACACAACAAATGGCAGATAGGTATTACAACCATGGTGATCATCATCATGATTCAGAAGAAGGAATCTCAAGGTCCATGGTTGTGTCCTCAGTGATTGGGGCAATAACAATAAGTGCACCATTGTTGGGGATGATGGGGTTTAGTCTTTTGGCATCATCAACACTTCTCCTTGTGAGTTCACCACTTTTGCTCCTTTTCAGTCCTCTGATTTTGGGTGCTGCCTTTGTCATTTTGGGAGCAATTACTGGTTTTGTTGTGGCTTCGGCCACGGCGGTCGTGGGGATTGCGGCGGTTTCATGGGTCGCGAGAGAAGCTAAGCTTAAATTTAGAGACATGAGGAAAGTTTGGAATAACTCTTCTACTTCACCAAGAATGAAGGGTAAGGAGTTGGATTATTTGGATGGTCATTTTGCTACTACCTCTAAAGCATAGTAAGAAAGTTTGGAAGGGTAATAAGAATTAAGAAGAAGTTGTATGTTTATGGATAGAGTGAATAAGGTGCAGCGCAATTTTTTTCTTTCTTTTTTTTTTTTTTTTTTTGTAATGTTTGATGTAAGTTTAATAATTGATAATGGATTGTGTATTGATTTCGTCTTCATAGATTATTGTTTTGTTATTGAAAACATATGCAATTTGTTATAAATGGAATTTTAATTTACCGAGTAAGGGTACATATATAAACGGTAGTTACCCCTTTTCTGAAAGGTTTTTTGTTTCAGGGTCTTACAATAGATTTTAAAAACAAACATCAGATGATATATCTTGTTAAAAGTTTATAAAAAAATAATATTTTATCAAAATTTTAAGAAATATATTATATTTTAAAATAAAAAAGGTTACGGGCGATAGTTACTAGGAGCCAATAGTGGTCGTTCCTTCCTTTCCCTCTCAACCATGGTAATAAGTGGTAACCTTTTTTGCATCACTTCTACACAAAGAAGTAAACCAAGAAATAGGGAAAGAAAATTATCGGTTCTACTATTTTTTATAAAAATAAATGTACGCTCATCACCATCAAACATTGGAAAATTAGAAGAGTAAACAATGAAACTAAACGTACTCATGGTGTTGTGGAATGCTTAACATAGTCTTTGTGCTTCTCAAGCAAGCCAAATAATTTTTTTATCTTGCTATGGAGGCAAGGAAACCAGAGTGAAAAAAGCAATGGAGCTCATAGAGGTAGCATAAGAATGGCCATGATCTGTCTTTCATTATTCTTGTTGGATTTGTTTGTTGATGTATTTATTTGTTGTACATAGTTTGGGATAATAACTTTGTTTTTTTATTTTGAATTATAATTATTTTATTTTCATATGATGATAATAGCTCCTAGCTAGTGACTCTAATATTATTTATGTAATATTACTTATGTAGCCTAATATTACATATGTGGTTCTATTCTTACTAACTTTCTTTTATTATTATTTTTTTGTTGCTCCTTCTATTTTTTGGGACATAAAATTCTTTTATGAAAAATTAAAAGAAATTAGGTACATACTATTATGAAGAGAAAGAATGTTAAATAAAATAAATATTGTTTTAATTTGACTATCATATGAAATGTTTAATTGAACATTCACGTAAAAAATTTTCAATTAGAATTTAAAGAATTTAAAAAAACTAATATCCACATATATATGAACGATACTTGGATTTTAAAATTCCCTTTCTTATTAGATACCAAGAAAAAAAACCTGTATGTATCTATCATTATTTTTAACTTTATTTTTATCTTACATAGTTTATTTTCTGGATCCATTCTTATTTGAACAAGTAATTTTGACCAATCAAGTTCAACCAAGTCATTTATTTCTATGCTAAATAGAAGATTATTTTGATGTTAAATAAAACTTTATTTAAATGTATTTTTTTTATACTATTTAACACCGAGATAACATTCTATTTAATATAGAAATAAATCACTTGGTTTATTGAAACCACTTATTCAAATAGCGTTACCCTAACTATAATGTTTATAATAAAAGAAATTGAAATGACTTTATTTCCTAATCAGCATCTGTCGTCCAGTTCAAGAACGTCAGTTTCATGATATTAACGGAAAATGAAGTCGATGATAAAATTAATGCAATTCGTAAATTTGGAAGATAAAATTAAATCAAGTTGAAACTTAAGGTAAAATTAAATTTTTTTATAAACTTGAGAGATAAAAATATATTTTATCCTATAAAAAATAATAATTGAAAGTCTAAGTTTAACCTATTTACTAAAATAAGAAGTGCCGAGTTAAGCCATGAGCTTCCGTTGAGGAACCAGGCCCACTCCCACAGCCACCAGTTATATGGCATTGGCAGTTTGGCACAAAATGGGCATGGCAATATGCTGCAGCCGCACGTGACAACTCTACTCGTAGAATAAATAATTAAACATATAATATGCTGCACGTGGTGCTCGCGCTCTTGTTTTTAGTCTTTTACAAGCTTAATATTCACGGGAAGAGTACATATGTATATACATATGTAAGTCAACAAAAATATATATATATATATACATATGTAATATGTGAATATGTTTAAACTTATTTATAATTTATACATAAATTATAAATGCCAAATATTATATTAGTTACTAATATTATATTTAACCACTTTAATAAATTATTATTTAATATTTTATTTTATAAATATTTAATCTATTTTTTTTAAGAAAACATCTTTCTATATCAAATTAGTTATAAAGAAAAATATAGAAATAATTAAAATAAAAGTATATGACTTAATTATTTATTAATATAATAAACATTTACACATAAATAAAATATATACAACATAATTATTAGCATGTTTTTAAATGTGACTAACACTATAATTAAAAATTTGTGTAATAAATTTCGAAATACATCATCATTTTCTTGTGTTAAACTTGAAAACACAAACTATTTCATTTTTAATAACATTTTTCATTATAATTAAAGGGAAAAAAATTAAAGTTTAGGTGACACTTCTCAATTGTACAATTTTAAAAAATTTATTTGAATACTATAATTATGATGTAAATTCTTAGTAAAAACAACTTTTTTTTATTAAAAATAAGTAGTAAAGTGAAAAATTATTATTAGCTTTACGTGGAGTAAGGAAAATGATTGTATGTCTAGAATATAATGCGTGAACATAACTTAATTTTTTATTAACACAATAATTGACTATTTCACCATATAATATTTAGGGCAAATTATCACTATGTTCTATTCACATTTTAATATTATCAAATTATATTATTATCAGATAAATAATTAGATTATATCGTTCTCAATTATTATGGAATCCGTGGTAGGGTGTAGGGATTTGGCGAATCCGTCCCACTCTGCCGCGGATTCAAAGTTGCAAAAAAAAAATTGGAGGAATCTGTGGCACTCTGCCACGGATTCAAGGTAAAAAATTTCATGAGGAATCCGTGGCACGCTGCCACGGATTTCGGCTAAAGAATTCTATATAAATCCGTGGCAGGGTCACCTGGATCCAGAGTGAAGGAGAGAAAGAGAGGGAAGTGTTAGAGAGAGAAAGAGAGAGAAAGGTTAGAGAGAGAAAGTGAGAGAGAATAGTTAGAGAGAAGTTACAAAAAAGGTAGAGAGATGTGTCTGGCTTTTCATCTCTTTGAATGACATATGGTTTAGGGTTTAGGGTTTAGAGGGGGACATGTCTCGACATAAGCCTACGCCAGATATATGGCATAGCATCATGTTACGGGTACCCCAAGAATTCTCAAGAATCCTCTTGAGCTTGAGATTTATTTCGAATGGGGCATAAGATTTATCTTGACCCCTGCATGAAATTTATCTTGACCCTTAGGGATTCTTTCATCATTTTTATTTATGTATTTTATTTCACGCATTAAGCTATGTATTTCAAAACTTCGAAGCGTTATCTGTTGATGTATTTATGAACATATTTATGAATTAATAGAGTTGTGTTATATTTTTTATGTATTTATGTTTTATATTTTTAATGTTTTTCGTTTTATATTTATGTATTTCGAAACTTTAAAGCATTATGTCAAAAAAAGAATATAAATAATTAAGCAAACCCAAAAGTTAATTGAAAAAAGACTTCGTACATTACATTTTGCTATGTAATTTTTATTTTACAAACAACAAACGCAAATTAAACAACACTAACGGAATCATAAATTATTACAATAGACCAAAAAAGACTTCGTACATTACACTTTCATCGTTAATAAACTCTGGAAGTGTAAATATTGACCTGGTATTAAATCATTAAACTGAAGTGGCCATATCTCAACAATGGTTATTTAATGGAGAATGGTCCGACGTACTTTAACCCGATTGATGTGCAGGAGGGCTATCACCGATAAAAGTATCGTCGGCCAAACTCCTTTAATAATTGCCTAATCCACCAATTCCCAACCGGCTCGCTTTGCTTCGTCGCCTCACGTCCCGCTCTCCGTCCTCCGCCTCCGCCTCCGCCATCTTAGCTCGCCGCACATCCTCACCAGGAACCACCACTTGGTATTTATAGGCGTGGCACACTGAATCCTCCACGAACCTGAATCCGTGGCACCCTGTCACGGAGCCACGGATTCCTCCAATTTTTTTTCTTTCAAACTCTGAATCCGCGGCAGGGGGCACGGATTCACCAAAACCCTACACCCTATCACGGATTCCATAGAATAATTGGGAACGATGTAATCTGATCATTTATTTAATTTTGATGTAATTTAATAATATTGAAATTATAATGGTGTAATGTGATGAATTGCCCTAATATTTATTTAATATGATGAAATGCTTTTGCACAACTATGTAGCTATTATAATCATTAATATCACTACTTATTATATGAATGCATTCGATTTAAACTCCCCTATCGGCATCTAAATTATCTTGTTATGTTGGTCTGCTCAGTGGTTTACTTAAGCAAGTGTCAGGGTTCGAATTTTACTTTATATATGCAACTACTTGGTGGCCAGCAGCAAATTCTTAAATAGAGTTCAGATCCGCAAAAAATTAGTCATCGACCTGTTAGATAAGAGGATACCTTGAAAAAAAAAATCTAAAATTGACAAGACTAACTTAATCACCATAAACATTAATCACAAAAAACTTAGCTTTAATTTATCTACGATATATAACCTACATTTTATATATGTTATGATAACGGTAAAAAATTGAAGAAAATAGTTGTAGTAATGAATGTATTTTTTAAAATTTAGTAAGTTTATGGAATAAAATTTTACGTGAAACAAACTGAAAACCATTAATAAATATTATAAAAAATGTAGAATTAATTAAGAATTACATATTCAGTAAATAGAAGAATGCACGGATTTGTCATTTGACCAAAACAATTTATAGAAAATCTATTTTAATTTAATATAGACTCTCTCTTTTCAATCAGCGAACCATAAAATTAACATGATTAAGTTAATTATTGTAAACCTTAAACACATAATAACTCATTTAATTTTTTATCTACAAAGAATTAATCTACATGCAATTTTACATATGTTATGACCATCGTAAAAGATAGAAGACAATGGTTGTTGTAACCAGTATATATTTTTTAAATTAAAAAAGTCACATAATAAGATTTTATGTATTTCAAATTGAAAACCAATCACTAATATTATTAGAAATATTGTAGATTTAATTAAGAACTACATATTCAATAGTTAAAAATGATTTATGTGAAAAATCTATAAGATTTTAAAATTTATTTTGTCTAAATTTATACAATTTTAATAGTGAACTTTAAGCCATAAAATTCTGAGCATAGAAAAATATTGTGGCAACACAAACCCATTATTCCTTATTTCATAACATTTGAATAATTAAGTTAACTAATATTAAAAAGTGACATATATAAGTTTTAAATAAATGACTATTTTGGATTAAGTGAATATTACACACCTAAATAGTTGTGCAAAGATAACACATTTTACTTATATTGTGAATTGTTATATCGTAAATACTAATTTATAAAATAATTATCGAATAAAAAATGATAATTCCTCCATATAAATTGGAATTTATAACTTAAAATTTATAAATTATTTTGCTCTAACAATTACCAAATGTCAAAAGAATATGTGTTGAACTATATAATAATTTTTTTAAAAAAAAATTATAGTGACAACAATATGCTCTGTGTTGAAAAATCACTTTAAAATATACTATTTATTATTCTGATCTACACACTCTAATATTATTAAAAGTTCATTTTTTTTTATTTAATTTATATGGTAAGTTACTCAACCATAAACATTAATAAAGACATTATTGTTTTTGATAAATTTATTAGTAAATTTTTTATTTATAGTTACTAGAATTAAAATTTTTTGGTTTAATTTGATTATTTTTTAAATTAAAAAATTAAATTGATAACTAATTATTTAAAATTAATTAAGACATTATTTGATAGGTAAAATATATTTTTTATCGCTAAAGTTTGTTAAAAGTTTCAAATATATTCCTAAAATTCTATTTTAATTTTATCCAAAAAAATTTTTATTTGCGTTAAATATACCCATAACACCTATATATTCAAGAATATTAGGACAAATTCAACAATAATGTTTAAAATTAAGAGTTGATGACATACATTTTATGCTTGTTAAATTTGTCTGGCATTTTTTTAAAGATTAATTGTCAGTGGTATATTTGATGTAAATAAAAAATTCACAGAACAAAATTAAAATAAAATAAAACTTAAAAATATTTTAAAAATTTTTCATAAATTTTAGGGATAAAAATATATATATATTTTTTTGGGTGAGTATACTTTACCCTTATTTGATATATGTATACCTGAGTAATGATGTCTGCATACAAAAATGATGGTGAAATAAAAGTTGGAAGAGAGAAAAGTGTGTTATCAAAAGTTATGTTACATGCCATGTATTGGACAAAAGTTTAGTACGATCCTCAGTACACCACTCACTTTTAGCATTATAGATAGATTTTGGTATTTTTCATTTTGGAATTTTCTTTTTTATTGTTTTTGGAATTTTTTTGGTAAACATTTGGAATTTTCTTTTTTTCTGGGACCTGACATTTGGAATTTTCTTAATCATTCGTAATACGCCTAAAAAATTGTAGTAGATTCTATTGCAAAATAGAGGTGAAAAATGTTTTTGTTTTTGTTTTTGTTTTTGGACAATAGTAAAAGAATGTTTAAGTTGAATGACAAAGATTCCAGGCCCATTGTAATAGATTCGAATATCTCAACAAAAGTGACCTCAGCCACTATACTTTCTCAAACTTCACCAACGCTGTTGTTGTTCTTTATCGACGACTGCTGTTTTTCACCGCACTCTTGTTCAAAGAATTTAATAATTACACTAAAAAGAAAATATATTTTACTAAACTTAATATCATGTTCTGAAAATCAAGTTAGACTGACCGATTGAACCGGTCAAATTGAAAATCGTCAAGAAAAAAGGTTCATGTGTTTTTTTCTTTTGCTTCTCCTTATTTTTTTTCTCTTTGCTTTTTTGTGTGTGCTGTAATAGTGTAATCATTAGTTATTAGAATCGGATTAGACCATTTTTGGTTCGATTAGAAGATCGATGAATCAGATTCTAAACGAGCCAATTCATGATTAAGACGCTTATGTAATAGACCCAGATTGAACCGGTCAAAACTGAATAAATAGTGAACGACGTGACATTGAACTCATGATTCGCGCACCCACATGTGGACTAGCAGTCCGCCGAGAAAAGAATGAAGAGTATGAAAAGAGAAATAATAAACCGTTGAATTAATGTGTGAGTGTAGAATTTTATAAGACTCGTAATAATTTGTATTCATCAAAATTAATTATTCTTCATTTTCTTCATATTTTTTTCACATGCGCTTTTTAAACCCATTGGCTGGAGTTCGATCATGGATAAAGATTCATTCTTTACAATACCACTGAGCTAACTTGGATTATACATAACCTTTAATGAAAAAAATATTAATACTATCTCATGTTCCATTAATATTAAAATGGAAAAAATTCAATTAATTTTATTTATTTCTTTATTTAAATTATAGTATATAATTAATTAAGTTAACAACTTAAAAATATTTTTATTGAACTTTTTTTAATTTATAATATGTTATTTAATTTTATTTAAACGCGTTCATTAGCTATTATATGAAATTTTAAATTGTGAATTAAAATTTTTAATTTCAATTTTGATTATTTAAATTTACAATTTTTAATTGTAATTTTAAAAGTTTATTTAGTTATTATTGAACCAATTGTTCAATCAATAATTAGACGACTGAACCTCTAACCAAATGACTAAATAGCCTGATCGATTTTTTTGTCGGGCCGGTTCTGATAACTATGAGTGTAATGTTAGAAATGGTGGCGTGTAGTGCGAGACAGTGTACTTTTTTTTGCGAGTGAGATCATTTATTTGTTTAATTTTAGGGTTAGGTTTTTTTAAGAGTTGGATTTAAATACCACCATTTGGGCTAAGTATAGGTCCAATAGACAAAATTTAATTTTCTTTCTCTTAAACACCAAAAGTAGGCAATGTTTAAACGGTTCCGTTATCACACATCCTTTTTGCAGACACTAATTTGACACCTGTATAAAATACAGTCGTTAATGGGTTAACTGCTTTCCATTTTTTAAGGTTCACCTATAATACTCGTATTTTTATACGGGTGTAAAGGTGGTATCTGCAAAAAGGGTGTGTGGATAGTATTATTCATGTTCAAATAGTATAAAAAAAGTGCACCTAAATAAAGTTTTATTTGACACCGAAATAATCTTCTATTTAGCATAGAAATAAATTACTTGGTTACACTAGATTGTCAAAAACCACTTATTCACATATAATTATTGTTTTTTAAGTACTCTCTGTAAATTTTTTTAGTGTGGTAAAAAGTAAAGTTACAATTGCAACTTTGATATTTTCACACTTAAACTTACCATTTTTCGCGATTTTATCCTTTCTTCTTTCTTTCCCTAGGCTTCTTTAAACTTAATTTTATACCAACATAATTTATATTAGAGATTTCTATATAAAAATTAATTTAATAAAATGAAATTTTTTTTATAATATTAGTTAAAATTACTTTTAAATTGAGAATTACTAAAAAGATATGAACTTAAATTATAATATTATCACTTCAAGAACGTTTAACTTTTTTGTATTTTTAGTAGGTTTTTATATAGTATTTTTTAAAATACTTTCTGTGTTTTTTAGTGTGGTAAAATAAATAAAAAATGAGTAATATTAGGTAACCAATAAAAATTCAGCCAACATCAGTCAACATCAGCCAACAACTTGAATTAAATGTTCTATTTCTTTAGGTTTCAGATGTTCAGTTTTTAGGTTTCGGATGTTCTGTTTCTAAAGTTAGTTGATAGTTACTTTAGCTTTCGAATGTTCTATGAATTTTATTGTGAATGTTCTATTAATAGTGGTTATGGATGTTCTATTTTTTGTTGGTTGATTTGTTGGTTTAAAAATTATTGATTACCTATACTTTCCCATAAAGAATATAAGAATTATTTATTTGGGTTTAATTTAAAATTTTTATATTTTCGAATTTTCTTTTTCGACATGCATTAGAAAAAATGTGGTAACTCAGATACAGTTGAATTTTAAAAGCAACTGCATTTGAGTATCCACCTTAAGAAAAACTCGTCATGCAAATTTAGGGTAATAAGGGATTGAATAGCCCATAGGGTTGGCAACAGGGCGGGTTTTTGCCCAACCCC
>JASCZI010271976.1:61644-86846 GCA_036250425.1 Stylosanthes scabra
TCAATTCAGTTCCACTTTCCTTCTTTTGGTTTTTCTAAATAAATGCATAGCATATGAATGTACAAGAGTAATTAAGAAATTAAGGTAGCATACATCAACTGAAATTGATTTCGCATTGTCTTTGGCACTTACCAAAGTCCCAAAGTAGTATGAGATTGGGTTCCTGCACCAAATTGGGTTCATGATTGGGGTTGGAATTATCAATGGGAGTGGGCTTAGGGTTAGGGTTTGGATTGATAGTAGGAGTGGTTTTTCCGGTGGCGGCGGGCTTGTTCAACAAGTTGGAAGCATTGTTGTTTGGTGGCTGCATAGCATTTTATGCTTCATCGTTAATGTACAGTGTACACTGCTTCCTTGGGCGCAGCTGTGCTTCTCGGACCAATTCGGTGTACGGGTCGGTTCAGTTTCATAGGCCGCTTTGGGGCTTTAGTTGAATTGGGATCATGTTCTTTTAAAGTTGTTAATCACTTTCTTTTAAAGTTGTTAATCACTTTAGAGGAAAAAGTAATGTTCTAATAACTCTTAAATTAAGACGGTGGAATTCATAGGGAATAAAAGTTACGAATGTAATTAGAGGATTATATTTTTTTTTCTTCACTAAAGTGATTAATAATCTTAGAGCATCTTCTCCCAAAGTTATGACCGGTAGGAATTCAATATTTGAAACCATAAGCATTTTCTTGAACTTTAGAAGAGAAATCTATGAGCATAGGCTTATCACCTATGTTTCTTTGGGGTTGTATTTTTTTCTTTCTTTTTTCTTTATTATTTTTTTCCAGTTAGTCTATACTCTATAGGTCGTTTTCATCTTCAATGCGTCATTGCACTTTGCTTAGAAGAAAACTCCATAATAATTTATTTTACGTTAATAAATTGTGTTTAAAACTAAAATTAATGGATTTTGGTGTTTAGTAATAAATTGCGGTTTAAAACCAAGATTACATATATTATATATTTTTTTTTTGTGACAACATATATTATATGTTTGTTCCTAAATCGTGATTTAGAACCAATATTTATAAGTATTTTTTGTTTGTTAATACTTTGTGGTTTTAAACCACGATTTTTTTTGAAAAAAAATAGGACACACATGTAACTATTTTTTATTTAGGAGAGATATATAATATTGGTTTTGTTTTAATTTATTTGAGAAAAAAAATTAAACTATGGCCATTAATACATGAAATTAGTAATATCCAAAAAAAAAACCGATACCCTGTCAAAAAATAAAAAACCTAGATAGATCCCAATAAAAAACAAATAATATTGTAAAATTTTATGAAATAAATAATATTGAACGTTTTATTAATTATTATCTTTCAATATATTCTTTTGATATGTATTATCTTACAATATATGAATGGCAAATAAATTCACAACAAATTTAAACAAGTATACAAATACTTTATTTTATATACTGAGAATTTTCACCAAGAAAGCATCCCCTGAAAATTGAAATCCAACATCATTCTCATTATCATCATCATCATCATTAAAATAAAAGGAAAGATGCTGACCCAAAGAAAAAAGAACAAGAGTGCTGAGGGCCACGTATATATATGACGGTCATCACGGCTATATATATTGTAATTTGCAATTTGCATCAACGTATAGGTTATATTTGATTTGAGTTGAATAAGGTCTCTTATTAAAAGATTTTTGGAAACAATAATGATTGAGGAAGCCATAGATGATGAATCTCCCTTGATTCAAAGCTTTTCTTCTACTGATATTTTAGGAGGACCTTCGAAAAGAACTGGTATGTGTTGCTACCTCATATATATATTAGACTTTCTAAGTTTTACCCTTTGTGATCAACTTATGGAGTATCTTTAGAATTGGAAGATAAATTTGATTTAAGAAAAAGAATTTTCCGCCATAAATTCATACATAATATTTTTTGGTTGCTTTTTACTATATTCCCAAATTCAATAGCTTGAAAATTAATTCGTTATAAATTTAAGTTTTATTTATAAGTTTATAAATTTATAATATTTATTTAAGCAAATTAGTACGTTAACTACTGGATCAAGTTAAGTTGGTGTATGTGGTGATTATCCGTGATATATTGTTGAATGTATTTTTTTTTGGTGAGTCTATTGTTGAATGAAATGAAATGGTGAAATCTACTCTCTCTTTTGAAAATTATTAGGTACATCTTATTCACAGAAATTTGTCTAGAACCAAAGAACAAAAAATACCAATTAAGAAACAGGAGCAAACCATCCTTTCTCACCTCCTAAAAAAAACTATCTTTCTTCATAAAATTACTACCGAAAGAAATAAAATAATAATTTAATCACTTAGTGAAAAAAATGAAATTGTTGAAAAGTTATTTAATTTAATTTTTTTAAATATTTCATGATTAATGATAAAATATAAAAAGAAAAAAAATTTATTGTAGTCTTTTTTTGCGCTATATTATTATTATTATTATTATTAAAATTTATTTTGATTAAATAGGTTAAAGTATAATTTATTTTGATTCTGCATAGAAAACAAGTATACATTTTGTTAATAAAAAAAACAAAAAAAAAATGGCACTTACTCTAAAATGAAAACGAAATATTCGGTGATTAACGATGGAAATTAAATTTTTGTGATAATTTAACTTTTATTGTTTGTGAAATTTTGATGGTGAATAAATTAAATTAGCTAATTACAATTTTGGGGTTGATGTGTGTGTGTGAAGGGAGTGTATGGAGTGCAGTGACACATATAATAACAGGTGTAATAGGGGCAGGGGTGTTGTCTCTAGCATGGGCAGTGGCACAGCTAGGGTGGATCGCAGGTCCATCGTTCCTCATGCTGTTTGCATCCATCACCGTTGTTTCTTCATACCTTCTCTCTGATTGCTACAGATTTCCTGACCCTCAACATGGTAATATTAGGAACCCTTCCTACATGCTTGCTGTCAAGATCTATCTTGGTTAGTCTCTCTCTCTCTCTCACAATCACTTTCACACACACACTCATTTAGTTGTATAACTTGAACTAAAAACATTTCAATAAAATAATAATAGAAATTATTTTTTCATTTTTTAATAATATGTTTTACAGTAGTCTTAAAATATATTTTAGGATACCATACAGCAGGACCATTATATTAAATAATTGATTAAAAAAAAGTAAGAATTTGTCTTTTTATATTTTATATAGTAAAAGAAAGATATGCAAATAAAATATATACAAAAAGTAGTGTACATATTATTTGAACATAATTTTGATGTCCCGAAAATATAAAATGTTTTAAACAGGCGTTTAATTTTATTGGATGCACCGAGATTATTTTATTTAACATGTTAAATTATTTTGTTACTCTCTATAATTTTATTAAATTTGTTATTAAGTTCTTATAGTTTTCTCCAGTGTTATGAGAATCGGATTGGACCGAGCGGTTCCATGAAAAAACTAGGAATTGGTCCTCTGTTAGATTCGGTTCAAGTGCAAAAACGGTCAAACCAATGATAAATCGATGAACCATTTAAATCGGACTAGTTTTTCAATATAAAACCCGATTTTTTATAAATAAAAATAATATTATATTTTAAATAATTTTATATTATATTTTTAGTATTTTATTATATATTTAAATAAAAGGATCCAATCACGGTTCGACTTCGAACGGACCTTTAAACCATTGAATCAGTCACTTTATCGGTTCATTGATCGGTCTGATTCTTCCTTGATTTTTTTTTAATTTTAATTGAGTCTCTATATATTTTTAAATTTGTAATTAGGTCTTTATTAATAGTAAACAACAACAAACAACAACAAAGCCTCGTCCCACTAGGTGGAGTCGGCTACATGAATCAAAAGACGCGATTGAGCTCTATCATGTATCATGTCTCTAGAGAAACCGTTTACATGTAGATCTCGTTTGACCACCTCGTACACGGATTTCCTTCCTTTTTCTTTCACTCCTTGTCCACCTTTCATCTCGTCACCCTCCTAACTGGGTGCTCTGTCGATTTTCTTCTCAAATGTCCAAACCACCTGAAGCGCAATTCTATCATATATTTTCAACACTAGGTGCTACTTAAACTCTTTCTCTTATATCTTTGTTACTTATTCTATCAAATCGCGTATGACAACTCATCCATCTCAACATCTTCATCTCTGCCACACTTAACTTATATTCTTGCTCCACTTTGACTATTCAACACTATATACTATAAAGCATAGCCGGTCTAATAGCAATGTGATAAAATTTACCTTTATGTTTTAAAGGCACCTTTTTATCACATAGAAAATCAAACACACTTTGCCATTTTAACCAACATGCTTGGGTCCGACGATTTACATCCTCTTCAATTTCTCCATTATCATGCATAATGCACTCAAAATACCTATAACTTTTAATTTTTGTAGGATGTTTTCTCTAATTTTCACCTCTATATTAGGGTTATCCCTTCGGTGACCGAACTTACATTCCATATATCATGTCTTGCTACAACTTATGTGTAGACCATATATTTCTAAAGCTTCTCTCCATAAATCTAACTTCTTAGTTAGGTATTCCCTTGACTTTCTCATAAGAACGATATCATTGACAAAAATCATACACCATGGCACAGGCTCTTGAATATGCTTTGTGAACACTTCCAAGGCTAATGTGAAAAATGTATGGACTTAAGGTAATCCTATACCAATAGAAAATTCATCTGTCACACCATCTTAAGTCTTCACACTAATTGTAGCCCCCTTATACATCTATTTAATTGTGCGAATATATGTGACCATTATTCTCTTCCTTTCTAAAAGCTTCCATAAGACCTCCTTTGGTACCCTATCATATGTTTTTTTCAATACTTACTCACTTGATATCTACTACGTCCTTCTTCCACTACTTATCCATGATAATACATACCTGATTTCTATTCTTCACATTTCCTGTATACCAAAGTTTGAACCCTGAAGTATCCAATTCTCTAGCCTTTGCGCCAACTTATTTTGTTTCTTGTAAGCACATGATGTTAATCTTACTCCTTGTCATGGTATCCATCACTTTCATGAATTTTCTGTTATAGTTCCTATGTTCCATGTCCCAAATCTCAGCTTTCTATCACTCCGACCTTTAATTTTACATTTTCCTTTGTGAACTATCTTATTTACTATCGTCCGTTCATGAAAACATGTGAACCCTTACTCATTGTAACACTACACCTGGGGACTGATGGAGCAACTCTAGTTCATTTGACACTGTACTCAAGCCATACAGCGCGTTGCTTATCTAGGCAACGACCTACCTTCAGCACAATAATATCTTTGATTCATGTTATGAAGATTTGACTAAGTTTTTATGTTAGTTGTTGAAGGCTTAACACAATCCTCCTCCTTTATCCGTGTTTGGGACTAGCTATGTACCGTATGTGTAGCATAGGCAAAGTTTTTATTAATAGCGAACATTAAAAAATATATATATATTTATAAAGTGTAAATTTATATTATTCTTGTACCCTACATTTTATATAATGTTTATACCCATCTAAGTATATTTTTCTTCAGCTTTTTCATTTATATTCTTCTAAAATATTCTCAACTTGTATGAATTCAATACACATCTCTTTAAAAAGCTTGAATTATGAAAAAAGAAGAGAAAAAAAAATACTATTTTGTTGTCATTCTAAAAAGGAAAGAAGAGTCATATTTAGGAATTGGTTATTAATTTTTTTTTTATCAGTTGTTTGTCACAAATTCCCAGTGAAGGAGGTGAGAGGGTTTAGCACTCACAAAGCAGACAGGTCCATAAAATCAAATACAAGATGAAAAAGCCAAATTCCAAATAAAGCATACAGGTTTCAAAACAAAACAAAGAAATAAATTGATCTTTTCAAATCTTCGGTTCTTCATCTTCACTTCACACCATGCCTAATTTCTCCTTTTTGATATGTTGCTCCTGTATCCAGATATCAGAATTGCATTCAACGAGTCTAATTGTTCCTGCTAAATCAACTTGACAACTCCTGATGATTTTATCGTTCCTCATCTTCCATATTGCCCAAAAAGTGATATGTCACCCATGATTTCTTTACATCCTTGGTCATAGAGCAAGACATCCTTGCCCAAATCACGTCCCACATTTTTCGGATGAATCCGAAAATATCTTTAATTTAAAGATAAAATATCTTATTAATTTTAATATTTTTGTCAAGATATGAATCTAATTACGAAATAAAAAAAGGTATGAAGACCTAACTAAAAGCAAAAAAAGTATAGCTAGGAGCCTAATTAAAAAATTGGTAAAATTATAAGAACTAACAAAGTAAATAAACCTATTTAATATCCAAAATTTTATATATATAATATTTATAATTACATATTTATAATATTTAAAATTATTTATTTATTTCAATAATAATAATTAAAGAGCATAAAATAAGAATATAAATGCATTAAAAGATAGTTATAATTATGTATGATTGTCTAACCTAACTATGCCTCTCAATTATTTTTTTTTGAATAATTAATTAGGAGAAAGAAAGGAAAAGATATGTGGAGTGCTAGTGCATGCAAGCTTATTTGGCACAAACATCTCTTATGTAATTACAGCTGCTACCAGCATCAAGTAAGCTATACTTTGTGGTTATGCTTTTCTTTATTTTCTGCATGTTTTTCTGATAACTTATTTTTTATTTCTATTTTCTCCGATGAGTATGTTACTCCTGCCAACAAAAATCTCATCACACCTTACATCTAATCTAACATATGACTAATTCCAAAGATATCGCATCAAACTGTACCACGCAGAATGCGATAATACACTTGTGAGAATCGAATCGAACCGGATTGGATCGGTTTGGCTGAACTCAGAAATGAAAATTGAACCGGATCCGCCGAAATTAGTAAATTACACATCATCAAGGTAGTGTGTGTCATAGTTACAATGTTACATATATTTTGAAAAATCGAACCGAACCGGTGAAACTCGAGGATGTGGTTGAACCGTTCAAGTCATCAATCAATAGTCAAAATCCAATTTCGGATTGTTCGGATGTGAATAGTTTTATTTCGCCAAATCCGCTGAGGTATTAACTATTAACGGTTAAAGTTGTTTGTCAGAATGAGAGCATAAAAGAGAACTATGTCTTCTCATTTTAGTTGATATCCGAAACAAGAAAACAGAGGAAGACAATATGCCTTGTTCAATGTGACAAGAACAAAAGAGACTCAATCAATTGGTTCGGGTGTTGAGCGACTGAAGTTTCACATTTTGGGATTAGTGGAAGATGAAAGAGGCTAATTAAAGATATTAGAAGTTGTTACATTGTTACAAAGATTTACAATAAAAGGAGGGCGTCAAAAACATTTCCTTCTCCGACAAGGTAATTAACACCAACAACGACATCAAAGTCTTTCAATTCTGAATTCTCATACAACAAAGCATTGTTTTCTATAGTTTGGTTTGGCCATTTGGATTTTTTCTCTGTTAAAATTTCTTTGATGGTTTGTTTTTGTAGTTTTGTTTTGGTAGCTTATAGCATAACATACATGAAACTTGTTTCGTTCCAGAAACGTGCATGTGTTGTCTCATATGTCACAGTGATAGTTAAGATCCGTTATATGATTTGATATATTTAGTGTGATGTTACATCTTTGGAGAATGAAGTCTAGTTTTTTAATTAATTAATTAAGAAAAAAACTAGTGAGCTAATATATCATGATCAATAAGGAGCCAAACTCATATAAATTTTGGATGATAACTTAATCATTAATATATGAGTTACGGATGATAACTCATATAAAGTTTGGATGATAACTTAATTATTGGCTCCCTAATGAGTCCCTAACATTGGTTCCGTAGCATTGTTCATTAATTAATTGTGTTCTAGTATTTGCTTGTCTCACACTTGCTTATGGTGATGTTTGTGTTGTGTTTTCTTAGTCTTTTTAGTTTCCAATGTGACTTATATGATCTTGTATTTGAGTCTCTTCACTCTCTATGGTTCTGACTATTGATAAAACAAACAATACATACTTAAGAAATCAAAGCTCACCCGAATTAAATTACAACCTATATATCCCATCTAAATAATAATAAAGATAAAATAAGATATGGAACATCATAAGTTTTACATCTATTAAGAATATAATTTTTTGAGAGTTTATATGTGCGAGAAATCCCTCACTTTATAAGCTAGCTTTTAGGTTAAGATAGACCGCCAAATCTCAATTTTAATATCAAATATGAATCATTGAATCACCTATAGATTCAGACTAAAATCAAGACCCCTTAATTTTATTTTGTGTTATGTTCTCCTATAGAGCCTTTTAACTAACACCATAGCATAATTATTGGAATCATGCCACTTGTTCATTATTTGTGTTTAATTTATTTGTCGCACTTTCTTCTCCATTCTTAAATATAACTGAGCTTTTTGATTAATTTTTGCTAATTTGATACTGGAAAAAACTGACTTACTCCATTAAGCAAAGTTCCATCTTATTTTCTTTCAAAGCGTTATTCTATTTTCCTTGATCCAGGTTATTATTTGTTGATATGATTATCATTTGTTCTTCCTCTAAAATTAATTGAACTGCCTATATATATATATATATTCTTTTAACATATACCAAAAATAAATATTTGAATTATACTATCAGGAAGTCAAATAGAGTCGATCAAATTCAATTGAAGTCCCCACGCCGTGGGAATTTCTCTACAAAGAATTTTTTTCTATACAGCCTGAATTTGAAGTTCTCAAGGTATTTACTATTTTCACAAAGCTTTTACCTTTTAGTAATTTTGAATTTTTTTTTCTATAAATTTTTTATTTTTGGTGCAAAGTAATTTTGAAATTTATACCCTTTTTTTTTAAATTCAATCTTTCAATATTAGAGAAAAAAAATTCCCATACAAGTATATAACACTAACACACAGTCACCAAAAATATAAATACAACACTAACACACACCAACTGAACTCACACACCAAAGTTTAATAGCAAGTGGCCCAGTTAATACCCTAAAATAGCCCAATAACTTTTTAGTCTTAAGTTCTCTTGTAATTGGACACGTCAGAAACAACCTAAACCCCATGATTTTGACAAAAAGAAAATGGGGAGCGAGAACCCACACTTGGTTGGAGCTTTCTCCCTCATGAACAATTTTATTATTCATGCCAAATGAGTTTATTGTTCTTAATTAGGTTAAATGAGTATAATTTTTTTTTTATTTTCTCTCAACATAAAAATAAGAAGAAAACAAAATAACACATCTTTAGTTCTCAATTTTAAAAAGTAAACTTAAAAAAATCTTCATAGGAACAGAGAACTTAAACCCTTATACGATGGTGTGATGGTGTCCGAATTCAATTACCATCGTCACCAAATGCCGAGGCTTGCCCCTACAATCGCTTTCAGATCGACCAGTCCACTAATTCCGGCAATTGGCCGGTTAATGAGGATGCCGGAGGAAGTTGGAATCAAAGTAGGATTTTCACCGGGAAGGTGAGAATTTATATTATCCATGCACCTTAGCATTTTGTCCGTGAAATTTCAAGGCGTATATGATTCACCACTACTTACAAAGTGCATCATAAAATGCACTTTTTATTATCAATGACTCACAAATTTTAGATCAAGAGTGACAATGATTTAATTAAACACCTAAACGAATATCTAACATAATTATTTGACAACATTATATTACCTTTTGTCTGATGTCTCTTCAAACGAAGATATGCCACTAACACAAACTAAATGTTTTCGATGCTGACAAATTAACTGATGAGATTGGAATCTATCACTTTAATAATGTATGTAAAACATTCACATATGGGTTGTCAAAACATTATTTATGTACAAAGATATGGTTCTCATATTATAAATTAGGGAAATGGATAGGAGACAATAAAAATTTGTCTAACTTTTTTTGGTTTAGTAATCTTTAATTATTGCTCGGATAAATAAATGAGTAATTTTAGATGTTACGTTAAATATTATAACTTTATGCATGTTATGTAGGTCTTAAAAAAAATTTAAGATAAATTTTTAGGTTAATAAAAGATTATAAAGTAGTTCTTAAAAAATGATAAATATTCATAGATCTTTGATAAAATAAAATAATAATCAACTAAGTCTTTAATTTGAATAATTGAACTTTAGATTTACATATCCTTGAAAAATTGAAATATTTGACATATTCCATCCTTCATAATCTTCAATTTCATTCCATACGTTAAGGACTTATTATAAATAAACCCACCATTGCTATGGTGGTTATATTCTTTAAGCACTCAATGAAAACATTAATAGAGCCATGTGCAAAAGGAAAAAAAGAAAGAAAAAAGAAAGAATATGAGTAATTTAAATTTCAGTGATTGTGATTTGTGTGGTTGCATGAAGATATATAACTACTATTCAACTTATAATAGAGCCATCAAACATTAATAAATTAAAAGTGATGTACACAAATTTATGGACAAAAATACAATTAGATGAGTGTAGGGTTATTTTCTGGTCAAATCTAATGAACAAGACACATGAATCATCATCCTATGGTGAAAATTTGTAGCACCAAAATTACTAGGATAGGGACACCAATAATTAACCAGCCATGAAATGATTTGGCTATGTCATAATGGCTCGGGAAACAAATCTAAGCACGTTGAAAGGGCCATGTCTTATCATATCGTATTTAGCAGATAGTTTAACTCATTTTTAGTATGTATTTAATTTAATATTTCAATATATATTATACACTAGTGATTAATTTGATGATAGATTTTGGTGTACATCTAGTATTGCTCTATATTAAATAGAGATCTATAAATCCATATGATTAGAAGAACTTAACTTAATCGATAAGTTCAATTAGATTAATTAAAAATCAATCGTTAACTTGGTTTAATTCAGGATAAAAATCAATCACTAACAAATTGATCATATTCGATTTAAGTTCGATTAAAATTTGAAATCTTTGAATCTCTATAATTTTACTCATTCAGTCGTTGTACTGATTTGATTTTTATAATATGGTATAAATCTCTTTAAAGAAAAATAGTTATATGTTTTTAAAATTAAGTTCAAATTTTTTCTTATTTTTTTAATCCATTCATTTTAAAATAAGTGTCTCTTGTTAATGTATTTAAATTATTTAATTGTCTAGATATATTAATTTTTTTAATAAAAAAGGTAAAAGACACACTCATTTTTAATAAATGGAAAGAGTAATTACTTATTTTTATTTACAATGTCATGAAAAATAATTACTGTAGTGCGTAGTTATAAAAAATTATACATATCCAGTTATAATGTATTAATAAAAGAACAGATATGCACCTGATTCAACAATTTCACCAACCAGAATTGTTGGGATTTGGGGGAGACCATGAAAGATCTTTCAAAAAGCTATGACTAATGACATATCTGCTCCTAGTTATATAAAATTTGTATACCTTCAATTTCAATGATTTATTAAAATTAAACTAATTTTTAAAAACTAAGAGGTTGTTTAGGAAATTGAACTCATCATTTAGGCAGTTTATTTTAACACTCCAAGTTAAAAATTTTAAATTTATTGACTAAAAATTCTCTACTACTTTCTCATGTCAAAACAAAATTCTCTGTATTTAATATTTTTTGGCAGAATTATAACAAGAACACTTACTGTGAAAATCAACAACATAAACGAATAAATAAATATCTTAAAATAGCTTTTATTGTTGACTTGAAAGACAAAATCAACTAGATAGATTGACTTCATTTAATGTTGCCGCCTCAGAGTATTTATTTATTTTGGAATTGTGTGTATATATACATCTTCACTCCTTAAAGATAAGTTAGTGAATACATGATCTAATGCATAATAAATACATGAGTTTATCTATCTTTAGGGCTAAATTTACAAATTAAAAACTTTTTTTTATTAAAAATATAAAAAATTTAAAATTTCAAGACATTTATTTTTTATTTATAAATATATATAAATGCTAACACTATTATAAATTAAATAAGTATATTACAAGACTGATATCTATCAAAAATTGTAAGATTATTTATAGATTTTATAAATGTAAAACAATCTTTACGCTTTGAATTTATTTTTTTTGACATGAAATAATTTTAGGCACACTTAATTTCAATGATTTAAGAAAAAGGAACTTTCTTTTTCACAATTTAAACAAAGTTAATATTGTCTTTCAGTTATTGTATATATTGAAGAAATATACACAAAAGTCCTTTCTTTAGCTTTATTTTCCTTTCTTCATCTTTAAGTTTTATTACCATCACTATATTTGCAGACAACATACGTTATTCTTAATTTAAAATTAGAATATCCTTAATTAAATTTTGTTTTTGTTTTTATTATTACATTGTTATTTTAAATTATATAATAACTATACTCTTAATCTTAAATACAAACATATATATTATTTTGAATATGACCTATTAAACCCAATTTATATGATTTAAATTATGATTGAGAATATATATATATATATATATATATATATATATAGTTAGCTTAAGAAATATATTATTTTTTTTGTCAAATATTTTATGGGCATATATAATCATAAAAAACTCTCAATATATAACTCCATAATTCTTTTTAATTAAAATTAAAGTACTCAATCTTGTAGTTGACTTGATTCTATTATATCTACTTCAATTTAAAAGTGAAATGCTTAAACATGTAGCCCATAACTTGAAAGAATTGAAAATATTAAAATATTAATCTTTTAATATGAATTGGTAATATATTTTTTATTAAATTTTATATGAGAATATATTCCATTTTGTGGATATTTTTTCAAGTTAAATGAAAAATGTTAATAAATATTATATATGTGACATGATATGAATGAAAGACTAAGAGAGATGTACATTTTTTTTTCTTAAGATAGGAATATTTAATTCATAGAATATTAATTTTCAAACTAAAAATGCCAATATATTTTTTAATTAATAGTTAAAAAATTTAACACAAATTTAAATAAGAATATTATTATAGTAATCTTAACTAGGACTCTGACTTTACATTTTTGGAACTCATATTTATTGTTCTACTTTGAATTTTTCTATGAATAAATTACTACAAAATATAACGAAAATGATTTATTGATCCAAAAACAAAATATTAATTTGTTAATTGTAAGGTTGTTCAGATAGAACCTGACTTAGATAAGATGAGACCTAAATCAAGATATATGCATACACTTCTACCAAAAACAAATTGATATGGATAAACACAGCTTTCTATATATAAGATACCAAGTATTATTATTATTATTATTATTATTATTATTATTATTATTATTATTATTATTATGACAGAAAATATACCTAAGTATTAAATATGATTTTTTTAAAGTCACCAAAAACAAAAGTCGCCAAAAAAATGATTTTTTTTTTCTTTCATATCCACCAGGGGCGATTGCATCCTTAGAAGATGTTAGGGTTAATATTTTTAATAAAAAATTGGTTATTATCGGTTCTAATATAAAACACACAAAAAAATTATCACTTAATATTCATGTTAAAGAGTGCAAAAATAAATTGAAAAGGCGAAAAATGACTCAAGCTTATAAATCATCTGACCTAGAAAATATATATTTATGATTATATTACTGTATATTATTTTATTTATATTATGAAAAATATAAATATTAATATAAAAAATTCACAAAATATATAAATATAATATATAATATAACAAAATAATTACATATAAAATAAAAAAATATATTTCTAACACAGAAATCAAACTAAACAAAATAAACAATGCATGAAAATATTACACGTAAATTAATTCAAACTATCTTTAATGTTAGACAAACCTAATGCAATCCCAAAAAATAGGTTTATGAATGAGAATGTCTCATCCTATTATAGTGACCGATCCCATGTTTTTTTCCGAATTTCCTCACCTCTAGGCTTTCCTCTCTCTCCTGAGGAGAAAAAAAAAAGGAGAATAGCCTTTTTTTTTTCCTACTGAGCCCCTGAAAAATAAACTTAAAAATTATTCAAAAATTTTAATCTTGCAAATAAGATACTGATATTCAGGCTCTTTCACAAATAAATTAAAGCACACTCTTGTCGACTTTTCTCTAAACAACTAGAAAAAGAAAATTATGTGTAACAACATGAGGAGGATATCAAATAAATTCTTATATCATCTCTCACAACATTCCAAAATATACAAATAAATCACACTTCCATTTTTTCATGTGTTCATGACATACAAAAAGAAACTGTTTCTCTCTTGCCACACAATAAGAAATTTAAACAAGGTCTAAAATCATTGCCAAAAAAGCTTACGTAAATAATATAATCAAATCAAAATGAGCTCATTCCCTTTGCTTATTATTATTATTTTCCCTCACAAAAGCCACAGAAGTGGCATCACATATGCACCACACAATCTCCATTTTTGTACATTATTGAAAAAAAAATACTTTTTTCTAAAAATAAAAAAGATTTAGGCTTTTCAGATTCCTGTTGTGTCAAAACACAAAGCATAACTGCACAAGATGGACCGCTCCTTTTATTTCTTTTCATTTTTTTTTCTTTAATTTTTTTCTTTTTTTGATATATGAAATTGAAAGTGGGATGCATGGATAGTTAGCAATGATCAGTGATTCAGTGACCACTTTGGATAGTGATATTTTTGTTCGGTGTGGCCATGGCCTATATGGATGCAATTCTTTGAATATATATATAGCCATTAGCCACTGGTTTTAGACTATTATTTATATGATAAATATAAAAAATAGTTATTTTTAATGTGATGTTACGTAATTAGATGTCTATATAAAATTATCTGGTATCTCGCCATATTCACGGCATACTGATATTCCACTGCTTCTAACTTTGATCTTGATAAAACCAATAAAAAATTAACGATTAAAAGTAGTGGAATATCAGTATGCCGCAATAATCTTCTAAAATTATTTTATACCGATAATTTATTAAAACTAAATTAAATTATGTAATATATCTTAAAATTTATATTAAAAATATTAATAAATTATATATTTAAATTATTCAAAATATCAGTTTTAGTAAATTAAAAAATTAAAACAATAAAAAGTTTAAAAACTCTAAATGTTTTAAAAAAGAGAAAGTTTTGGTAGCCAATATTAGGGAGAAAATAAAAAGTCAATATCATTTTTTTTTCTCTTTTCTCTTTTACCACCCACTATTTCTCTAATTATATTCATTGACTCCCTATTAGTTCCCTAATGTTGAGCATTATTCTTTAAAAAATAATTAATTGTCAAAGACTTAAGAGTGTATGACGCCTTTATGCTTCCTTTAAGTAGTTTTAGCTAACAAAAGAAATCGGAACCAATCATTGGTTAACTTTATCAATTTTTTAAAATTTTCAAAAGCTTTTTTTTGTTGGCTTATTTTATCTACACCTAAAATTTCCAAATATACTTTTGTTAATTTACTCTATTAAAAAAACTAAAATGAATCGTCATGTATAAGATATTGTAAGAGCATATAATAACTAGTCTATGTCTATAATTGTCTAAGCATTTTTTAACTAACAAAATAAAATAAACCTAACCATTGGTAAACTTCATCAATTTTTTTTCACTACCTGAAATTTTCAAGTATACTTTTTATATTAAAAGTAAAATGAATTGTTATGTATATTATAGGAGAATAAAATAATTTGTCTATGTCTATGTGAAGTAGCTATAGTTATGGTTTTTAAGATTAGGTTTAGTAGTTGGACATGACACTAAAATGTGTTTTGACTTTTTTTTTTCTTCATATTTATATATATTGTTAATATCATTCTTCGTGTGTTAAACAAACATCTCATAACGACACAAAAAAAAAAAAAAAACAAACATCTCATAAAGAAAAACAAACATCTCATCAGACCAAAAAAAAAAAAAATTAAAGATGATAATATTATTATTATTAGAAATACAATCATTTATCTGTTATTTTTTTCTATCAATTCAATTAAGTATCTAAAAAAAGTAATTTTACAAGATATTATCAAAATTTGTGATCTAAACAAATTATTTATACCGTTTATATATCAAAATTATTAAATACAAATAATATATAATAAAAAATATAATATAATATTATCTATTAGGAAAGAAGAACATATTGAAACCCCACTGAACCGACCTTAGTGTAGAACGTTAACCTCCATTGCCATTGTCGAGAACACGAGGCTTCACCTGTGAGTGTGAGGTTTCGTCTCAAATTATTTTCTTTGTTAGTGTTTGTCAATTTCTTCTTGTCTTTTAACATCACTTTCTTAATTCCCATTCTTTTTGTTTCTCTCATTTTCTATGCTCTTTAATTTCTCATCACATAATCAAACGACATCTGTAGTGATCAACTGAACCTAGCTAGCTACATAATTAAAAGCCTTTTTCTTTTTTTAAAAAAAGGAAAAACATGTGAAACAAAATGAATGAACTCTTGTTTATATCTATAATTAAATTTTATAGACAATATTTACATTTATAAGGAAAAGAAAAATAAAAATTAAATTATACAATTAATTTTTATAGTTTTAGTAAAATTACAACTTAATTATTTCTATAAGAAATTTGATTATTTATTTAATATTTTGTAATAACTTTTTTTTTATTATTAGATTATGTTACAAAAAAGTTTATTATTTTATGGTAAACATTTTTATTATTTTAATGATCGATTATTTTTTGTTAAAAAATATATAAAACACCTATAAAAATATAAAAGTATATGCTAAGAGTAAAATTCATCATATTCTCTCATAAAATAGCAATATATATATATCTGTCATTTATTGGAATTTTAATTAATTAAATTATATATTTTTAATATCTAAATTTAAGGTTAACGAACAGGTCCATCAGTCTATTATCCACTATAAAAATTAAAATTTAAAATACCCTTATGATGAAGAAACCTACTCAGAAGCTAAGGAAGCAAAAATATGGATTGAAACTTTCTTTAAACTGAGTTTAATTTTTCGTTTATGGATGAAATTTTCAGTACACAAAATATATACCAAAAATGAAAACCTGATATATAAAACAGTGTTATTTAAAAAAAAAATTAAAGTTATACAATAAGATTCTTTTAGAGCAATTATATATGTTGTGGTATGTCTGAAATTTATTAGTTTAGTGGAAGGTTTTGATCATGTGAACCAATCCTTTAAAAAGGTGCAGGTATTAGATTTACTAAAAAAAAATTGCCTCTGTTTTCCTTCATTTGTTTGGTTTCTGTCTTTTATATTAATTATTATTATTATTATTATTATTATTATTATTATTATTATTATTATTACTAGTTTAGTTAATTTATTGATAGGAATTTTGTCACAGGACATATATGCTAACTGATAAGCCAACATTTCTCAGGAATTAGTGTACAAATTTTGGAACTACATAGCCTCAAATTTGAACTTTTCTTAGAAAATAAAAAATTTTAAAATAAAAAAATCATAGACCACAATTTCTTATCGATTCTGCTTCATTCATTGTACAATTTTTTTTTTTTAAATCTTGTAATTACAATGCTATGCCAAACGTGGTGCATGCCTACCGGTTAAACTTTTTAAATAAATAAATAAAATCTACCCACAGATTTTGTACTTAGCAAGATTATTATCACTAGCATGGTCCCAAGTTAGAGGTAGCCACGAAAATTTGCAAATAAAATTTTATAAAAGAATATAACAATTCATATACAAAAAATTCCAAAATGGTCTCAGAGTAAATTATAATTTTTACACTGATCTATTAGTTAAATAACAAATTATTGATAGAAATTTATAATAAAATTAATTCAACATATGTGTCATAAATTAATTAAAGAGAATAAATTTCTTATTTAATCTGAATAGAGCATCTAAAAAATTTCTGGTAAGTTCTGAAGTTTCTGTATATTTGAGTAGGAATCAATATCTAACACCCTTTTGCATCACGTTACTCAATTCTAGCATAGTCCAATATGAATATGACTTCTTTTGGAGTCTTAACATAAAAATATGTGCAAACTGCGATGAAATTAATTTTTATAGATTATTCTATAAACTTTCTCTTCTTACCTAACTTAATATGAGGAATATGTGGATTAATTATAAATGTTATTTAAGCCTTATTTCTAGACGATATTGGATCACACTCCAATCCTAAGATTAGTGGGAATCGTTGGTTTTATAAATAAATCGACCCAAAGTTGTGGGTCAATTATTGGATTTTTTTTTTTTTTAATTTGAGTTAGCAATATTCTTTTTGCATGTCAATTTTAGGTTGGATTCTTTAGTTTGAGTCTTAGAAATGCAAAATTTTATTCTTTTGCAAATTTTTGAAGATTTTTTTTTATTAGACAAATCGGTTTCTTCGTCATTTTGAAGGAAAATAATTTATCTTAGAAAAATATTAAAACCTATTTGTATTATAATAAAAATTGTCAGGGATTCTTTTGAGCAACACACATAATAAAAATTTAATTGAAATCGATGATGATGAGGGACTAATTGTCTAATTTGCTCGTCAAAAGTAATTTTAAAAAATTCTTAAATAATAAAATTTTATTGGAGATCAAAATGTATTATTTAAAACTTTTCAAGATCAATTTTTTTAATTATTGAATTTGAATATATATATATATATATATATATATATATATCACTATACATATTTGTAGACACCATTTAGCAACACAGAAAAATGTAAACACTAACACAGAAATTTATATTTAATATTTATATTTTCTCGTGTTACTAAATAGTGTGTATAAGTGTATACAATAATATATCTATTATTACCCATTTTAAAATATAAAATAATTTTATAATCTTAATTATTGATTTCAATTATAAAATTATCTTATTATATATATTAAAATCAAAAGAATTACCCTATGTTCAGAACCTAAGATGCTTGGTATAGGAAAAACTGAAACAATTCTCTAATCCGGAAGACCATAATTGATCACAATCATTAGCTATTTAGGATAAGTTCTATCCAATCAATCTGGGGTTCAACTTTTAGTCTTATAAGTTATAACATAAGATGTGACTCAAATTTAACAAAGATGCCTCTTTATCTTCAATAATTTTCTTCTTTCTAGATATTCTGCACTTTATTATAATGCAAATTACACATTTTTGCTTTAGATGAAAGATGCTAAACGTAAAGGAGTATTCTGAAGAAATCTCCACTAAAGCATAAGACAATTTTATTTTATGTAAAAAAGTGTGAATGAAACTTCTTTAACAGTTTTTTGGTGCTTTCAATCCAATGGTCAGAATTAGAAACATGATTTTCAGTTTACCAAGTTCTTTGAAGACAACCCAACAACCTATCCTCTTAAATCTGATCCACTTATACTGAATCTTCTTTCAACTATTCCTCCAAAAAGTAATAAAAAGAAAAAAGAAATGAAAAGTTAGATTTCTTTTCTTTCCTTTTTTTTAATATCTTTTGTTTGTATGGTTAATTTTTCTTTTAAAAAAAATTATTTGTAGACTCAAATCAGTTGTTAAAATCTGTCACTATATATTTATACATGAATATAATTTTATTATTTTCAATGTGTATTTTATATTTCCTATATTTTAAGATGTATTATATACTAGTGCTGAATTTGGTGACTTATTTTAGTATGCAAATAACATAATCAAGCCGATGAGCTATAACTCATGACATTATTCCTTCCCGTAGTATTAGATTTTGAGTTCGAGCATTTCCTAAAAAAATTAGCATAACCCATTTTTTTTAGAGTAATACTAGAGAACCAACATTAGGAGACTCATAGGGAGCCAATGAATATAATTAAAAAAATAATGAGTGGTAAAAAGAGAAAAAAAAAAAGAAAAAATAATATTAGCTAATTATTATCTCCCTAATATTGGCTCCCAAGACTTTTACCTTTTTTATTATCAGGACAACATACCAATCTTTATTTTGAGGTTAAAGAAAATTTAGATATGGATTTAAATTTGGTGTAATCACTTAAAATGAGTTCTATGAGTGAAATATATATATGATGAAGATATGAATTTCAGATTTTCCACCATCTATGTGAAGGTTTTTTTTTTTTTTTTTTAATTGTTTCTCACAATCTGTAGAAAGTTTTTTTTTCCCCTTAGGATCCCATGCTAAAATAAATCACTCCAAATCCCCATTTATTTATGTGCATTACACTGGAATCAAAGATTATTTTATGCCATTTTGAGTGTAGTAAAACTTTTTTTTTTACTTAATATTTTTAGGGGAAAAAAAATAAAACTCTTATTCTATATAAATATTTCTACTAGTATATCAACAGGCTTGATTGCCCATAAAACAACAATAATAAATAAATAATAATAAATTCTGTGGTGAAAATGACTGCAGATTCCTCCATTATTTGGAAGGTCTATATAATAATATCGAGTTCACAATCAAACATAATATAGCTTTCTCCAAAGAAGACTGTTCTATCCTTTTCTCTGCTCTCTTTAGACTCCAATAATTAATATTGGACTTTAAAGAAGCATTAGCCTTTGGTCAAGTTCAACTACAAAGAAAATCTCCTCCTTATATTTTTTCCCCCTGTCAAGTACTACCATCAATCTGGTAAAGTATTTTGTTTTCTTATACATGTATTTTAGTCAATCACAGACATTAATATTTGATTCCAAAAAAGTTTAGGAGTTCATATCATCATCACTTGTTCATATCATATTTTACCTAATAAACCTACCAAAGCACATGTTTCTTCATCACCAATAATCTAATCAAATCTCTTAGTAATATTATATCATAGGAATAGATTAGTGGTTGGTGAGTTATGGCACATGTGATTAATTAGTGTGTTAGGAAATAGCAAAGTAGAGATTTTTCTTCTCCCTCTTAATCTTGAAACCATACATACATGTACGTATTAATTTCCTTAAGTAGTGCAAATAATGGTGGTTGCTGAGATAGTGTGAGAAACTAATTAAGTTATTCAGCCAAACATATTGTTCCACAATATCTGTTAGGCTTTGTTTGGTATGTGTCAATTCAAAAGCACTTTGGTAGTGTTGGGCTGTTTTTGAAGCTCTTTTCAAACACATAAATACACAGACAACCAATACATATACTTGTTTGTTACTGATATAGGTAAAAAGTTAGCAAAAATAGAGCTGTTATTTTATTTTACTTTTTACCAAATCCACTTTCGTCTCGATTTTTATTGTTTTACTGTTTCTGTATTTACATCTTCTTTTATCGACTTAAGTTTTTAAGAGACATTATCGTGATATAACATATTTCTATAGCTAAAGAAAAAATAATATGCAAAAAAATTATACAAACTTTTTATTTAGAGATACAATTACTTTTTTACTTTTCTGTTAACTTAAATTTTTCGAAGAAGTGGTTTTGTCATTGTCAGAATAATTTTTCTTTTTTTTTTCTGAAAAAAAATTTGTTAACTAAGATAACTTACATTTTTATTGTTTTACTGTATTTACATCTTCTTTTATCGACTTAAATTTTTAAGAGACATTATCGTGACATAATATATTTCTATAGTTAAAATGTCTAGAGTTTAATCCTTGTTAAATCCAGAAAATAAAGAAAAAATCATATGCAAAAATATTACACAAACTCCTTAAACTTTTGGAAGAAGTGGTTTTGTCGCAGACAGAATATTTTTTTATTTTTACTGAGAAAAAAATTGTTTACTAAGAGAGCTTACATTTTTCTAGAAATTCGAAAGTAGAGTTGTCCAAGACTCACAAGAAGATCCAATATCGTATCTTCACAGTAGCATCATATAAAGCTTAGCAATAGATACCATTTTGAAGTGCATGCCATACACTTAATAATTATCTTGCAGCATATACACCTTTTTGTCTTTGATTTCCAAGTTGCAAGCTTAGTCCCCGTTTCTTTGGGATTGAATGCAGCAGCAACAGTGAAGAAATCCATGCTATTGCACTGACTTGGCTAAAAACATGGAACTAAAAGGCTCTATGGAAGTATCAAGAATCGGCGATGCCTACGACGACGATGGACATCCCAAAAGAACCGGTAATACTAATCGTGGAAAACGATTTGTCTTTCATGTACCAACTCTTTAGCAAGAAATTTACATTTTTCCGTGTTAATAAATGGTGTACACAATGGTACATCCGGTATTACCGTTAGTTTGCTAAGTTCTTGACGCAGTAAAAATAAAATAAAATAACAGGAACTGTTAAGAGCGCCGTTGCTCATATCATCTCGGCGGTGATCGGCTCCGGCGTTCTGTCTCTCGCTTGGAGTACTGCGCAGTTAGGATGGGTAGGAGGGCCGATCGCGTTGCTGAGTCTCGCCATAGTTACCTTTGTTTCTTCATATCTGTTGTCTGATTGCTACAGAACTTCGGATCCTATAAATGGCAAAAGAAACTACTCTTACATGGATGCGGTTACAAACACTCTTGGTAAAACTAACTAACTAATAGTTCAAACTTGTTTCCTTCCTTCAACACCTGCCACACAGATTCTAATAGCATATAGTATTATTATTATTAATTCAGGTAAAAAAAGAACTGCTGTGGCTGGTTTCCTTCAGTTTTTGATCTTGTATGGAACTTGTGTCGCATATGTTATTACCACAGCAACCAGTATGAGGTTGGTATCTTTCACTTTTATTATTTCTATTTATCTTTAATTTTTTGGGATTTGGTTTATTTGATACTATACTTGTATGTTTTAATATTGTCTAAATCAAACAACTTGGATTGTTCGAGTCGTTAGCTCACTCTTCCACTAAAGCAAGTGTCGAGAGTTTGAATCTCGTTTTATGTATACAACAACTCGTTAATCAGCGACAAATCCTTAAATAGAGCTTCGATAAAAGTCTTGTCAGGTTGTCGATTACGAAAATTAATATTGTCTAATATAAATTGAGTAGAACTTGAAGGTTTTTTTTTTTTTTAATATTTGATATAAGTTAATGACAGATATTTTATTGAACTTATTGCAGGGCAGTTCTGAGAGCAAAATGTTACCACTTTGAAGGGCATGATGCTCCATGCGAATATGGGCAAAATTTGTATATGATGATTTTTGGGTTGGTTCAAATATTCATGTCATTCATACCGGATCTTCATAACATGGCTTGGGTTTCAGTTGTTGCATCAGTTATGTCCTTCACATATTCCTTCATAGGGCTTGGACTCGGCATAGCAACCACTATAGGTAAAAAAAAAAATTCAATTTGAAATAAATATATTTTAATTTAAATAATAATATTCTAAAATCTGTATCCACATTGCTAGAACAATATAACAAGTAAAAGATGAAATTGATGTTCCTCAATTTTGCAGGAAATGGAAGAATTAAGGGTAGCATAACAGGAGTAGATACTAGAAGTGTTGCTGACAAATTATGGTTAGTGTTTCAAGCACTTGGCAACATTGCATTCGCTTATCCCTACTCTGTTCTCCTCCTAGAGATTGAGGTACCCATCTTGTGACCCTTTTCTTTCTTCTTTTCATTGCCTTTTGCTTTAAGCAATTAATTAAGAAAGAGTAATGCTAGGTAATCAATAAAAATTCATCCAACAATTTAAATTAGATGCTCTATTTCTTTAGGTTTTAGATGTTATATTTTTTTAAAAAATATAAAGTTGGCTGATTATTGACTACTTTTTATTGGTCGCCAATATTTCCTCGTTAAGAAAAGGTATCTTGTGAACTTTTTTTCATATGATGAAGTAGTACTAAAATTTTGCTTCTTTTTCTTTATTTTTTTGATTGAGTAAAGGACACACTGAAGTCTCCTCCACCGGAAAACCAAACCATGAAGAAGGCTTCCATGTGTGCAATCTTCATCACAACATTCTTCTATCTCTGCTGCGGTTGTTTCGGATACGCCGCCTTCGGAAGTGCTACGCCGGGAAACCTGCTCACAGGGTTTGGCTTCTATGAGCCTTACTGGCTTGTTGAAATTGCCAATGCTGCTATCATTGTTCATTTGGTTGGAGGATATCAGGTACCATAGATTCTCAATTTCTGAATATTGCTTATGTGGTGCTCTTTGAATTCCTTTTTAAGTTGAATTTCCATGTATATAAAACTTAATCCTTTTGTTTGCGTGGATGGGTGTATTATAAGTCTCACGGCTTTCAAAAATACAATCTCTAGATGGTTCATTTGTGTGAAACATTTTTTACTATTTGAACAAATTTTTAGGATTGAATTAAACCCACGTAATCTCATGTATCAACAAATGGTTTGTTGCATAGAAATTAAACTCATGGAGCAATTTATGTAGAGTTAATCTGAAAAAGTAATTTGTTCTCCAAATTAGTCCAAAAAAATTTTTGTTAGTTATATTAGTTCATGAAAAATATAATTATAAATGAAATCGATTCTTCTGTAAGTTAGATAACAACGTATCACGTTAAGTGCTATGTGTCATAAAATGATCGGTTCACGCCCGGTTGATGCACGTCAACCAAAAAGCAAAAAATTCTTACAACATATCATATAAGTACTAGTGATCATTTTTAGCAATGCAATGTATCATGTATGTAATGTAAAAACTCTCTTCAAAAACTATATGAAAGTAAGGGGGGTATATGAATTATGATATTGAGAGTATAAATACACCTTTCATGCATTCTTTTTTCATGTCTAATCTAGATGTCTATTACAGTTATTAGTTTTGTAGTTTTGGAACATATAAGTAATTTTCATATCACATTATTTCATATTGTTGTTTATGATCGTAACAGATTTACAGTCAACCAATATATGGTGCAACTGAGAGATGGTTATCAAAAAAATACCCAAACAATGGGTTTGTGACAAAATTCCACAAAGTGAAACTACCCCTGTTGCCCAAGTTTGGGTTCAATCTGTTCAGGTTCATTTTCAGAACAATCTTTGTGATCACAACAACTATTCTTGGAATGGTTTTCCCTTACTTCAATGAAGTTCTTGGAGTGTTAGGAGCTGTGAACTTTTGGCCATTGGCCATTTACTTCCCAGTGGTGATGTACTTCAAGCAGAGGGGAGTTGAAGCATGGAGTAGTAAATGGATTGTTCTCAATATATTTAGCTTTGCTTGCTTCCTTGTCTCTGCTGTGGGACTTGTTGGCTCCATTCAAGGAATTGTGGCAGCAAAGCTTGCTTCTTAATTAAACTATGCTTAGTTTTTTTTTTTTTTATTTTAATTAATTTGGTGTTATTCTAGGAGGATGGCTAAGAGTGAATTAAGAGTAATGAGATAGTTAAATAATAATAGTGAATGAAATTTAT
>JASCZI010271976.1:86856-105693 GCA_036250425.1 Stylosanthes scabra
TATTTTAATTAATTTGGTGTTATTCTAGGAGGATGGCTAAGAGTGAATTAAGAGTAATGAGATAGTTAAATAATAATAGTGAATGAAATTTATGTAGGTTATGTTTTGATGTAGAAGAATTACCCGCCAAAGAAAAGCAGGGGATCTGACAAATATATTAATCGTTTCTTTGCAATTTTATTGTATTTGATCAGAATAATAAGAATCAGAATAATAATGATAGTGTTTTTTTTTTCTCTTTATTTTTTTTTTATTATGAATGACTATTAGTGTCCTGCCTTGTTTCTTGATTTGCATCTTACATTTAGAAGTTCTTTTATCAGAATAAAATAAATAAGGCCGATTTGCTTGATTAAATGAAAATGGGATAAAAATGATCATATTGTCCTGTATGAAATAACAAGATCAAATTGTCTTAAAATATTTTTATGTAACATGTGGTATCACCAACGGATTCCTTCTCTCGAAATACAAAATCTGTGCAGGCTTGCCACGGATTATGTGCAATTTCAATTAGAAATTTCTGCAAGGCTGCAACGGATTATGTGAAATATGCAACCCATAATTCATTTTTGGCCGCTATGAGTGGCGGATCTTGAAAATTTTTTGAGAGGGCCAATGCAAAAATATTAATCTAATAGGAGTCCTAATCCATCTTGTTAATTATTCTCTTAATATTTAAAAAGGTACAAAGTTAAAATATAAATGTTAATTTTAAAAATATTAAAAATGTAAAAGTTTTATAACTTTCTTTATTTAGAAGTTAGAAGGATAATTAAGAGAATAAATTGTTAAAACTTCAAAATAAATTTTTAATTATATTATGGTATTTATATTAAAATGAAATTTATAAATATAATTATTTTTCAACTTTGTTACTTAGTTTGACCATAAATAAATAATTTTATGGATAAATTATTTTTAAATAGTATTTGAGTGACAATGTTTAGTAATTAAATCAAAATTTAAATTTTAGTAATTTCTTTCTAAAAAATTGCCAAATCATATATAGTTAAAATAGTAAATATTAAAAATTATAATACTTATTGAATGTTATATTATTTTTTTAAAGAAATAATTAAGGAACAAAAAATATTAATAATACTATACTAATAAGTGGATTAAAAGTTATCCAATTTCTCAAAAAATGGTATGAAAAAAGTTATAATTGTTTGAAAGTTAATTTGAAATATCAAAACTTTGAAAGTTGCAAATTCTTTATATTTTACAACTTTTTAAGGAATTCATCATTCTACATTAATATTTGAAATGAAAGTGAAAGGGAAAGGAGTCGAACTCAAGTCATATAACTTAACTTGAGTGAAAGCATTCAACCAACCAAATTATCTTATCATCCTCCCACTTTTGTAAAACAGTAAAAGTACTACTAATACTATTATAAATTTTTTGGAGCCATGGCCCCCATTGCCTCTATTAAGATCCGTCTTGGGCCGCAAAGGATTATGTATAAATAGGCATTTAAAATTCGTGGTAGGCTCCGTGTCCGTCACGTGAAACATAAAAAAGTTGATTGTTGAGAGAGAAGTTGAGAGAATTTAAGAGAGTTTATTTAAATTTGAAGTGTTCTTCGCGGTAATGGCAATAATCTAACAGTAGCTGGAAGAGGCAGCAGCTAGGGATATGCGTAGTGCAGTTATTTGTTAAACTGAATTAAAATTGAACCAAACTGTTTTAAATGGTTTAGAAACTGAATCAAATTGTTTTTCCAAATAGCAAACTGGTTTAAAACCTGTTTATAATATAGTGCACCGGTTTAAACAGTTTAAACTGTTTTTTAAGCTAAAACCAATTTTATCATATAAAATCAATTTTTATCATGTAAAAAATCATACTTTCTTTCCTCCTCCCTTCTCTCTTTCTCTCTCCCTCCCTCTTTCTTTCTCTTTCAATTTTTAAAATCCTAGAGTTTGATTGTTTGAGAAAAAAATTTACAAATTGAATAGAAGTTGAAATTGAAAAATGAGCAAATTTTGGCTTATTGGATTGGAAAATTTTTTTTTATTAGACATTGTACATTTTTATAATTGTGGTTCTTGTGTATTATATTTATTATTGTTATCTTTTTTGTAATATGATTTATTGATCCTATTGGATGAAGCAAATTAAACAGAAGAAAATAACCATAAATAATAATAATAGTTAAAAATTATAGCATACTGAAAGAAAATAAAATAAAAAATATATTAAAAAAAAATAAACATACTTGAAAATATAACATTATAATTTAATATCATGTCCTTTATAGTAATTATCTTTTAATATTGGCAAACATAAATCATATTGGCATAAACTCACTTCTATCCAAAATTAGTTCTGTATAATACAGTTATTCAAAATTCAATTTGACAAACGTCAATCCAAACATATACTATAACATTAAATATGCATTTAATGAGTTCTCTGTAAAGAATAGAAAGAATCTTGAAGAACAAGAGAATTTGAGAGTGTAATTGTATATTGTTAAAATTGTAAATTATTAGAATGAATTTCATTTCCTTGATTCTGTTACATTGTTGTGGCCTTTTATATTGAATAAGGCTTTTACATTATTGTAGACACACAATAGAGGATTGGGCCTTGAGGCCAGCAAGCCCACACTTCACTAATGGGGTTTCGGATATGCAAGGGAGCATTATGCTCATTTGCAACACACAAATGATAGAACCCAGTAGAGTGGGCGGCTATCACCAACACCCCCCACAAGGTTAAGGTGGTCTTCATCAATGAAGAAGAAGACAGCCTAAGTTTGTCTCGTTCCTTGTCAAGGGCCAGTTTTGGCTTTGAGAAGGAGTCCATTTATCAAGGCGATCTTCGGCGGCGATCTGTACGAGGAAGAAGAAGACAACCGAAGCTTGTCTCGGTGCTTGACGAAGGCTGGTGTCGGCAGCGGCTTTGTGAAGGTATCGGCAACTTGCTCCAAGGTAGGTATATGTGTTACTCGAATCTATCCTTTTAGCACCTTTTCTTGAACAAAATATATATCTAATTCAAAATGTTTGCTTTTGTTATGTAGAACTGGATTATATGCAAGATGTACGGTGGACAAGTTATCACAGAAGACGATCGGCGGTATGGTGCACGGCTGTCGGAGTTCAGAGAGAAGATTTTGGATCCACTGCACCTCAGTAAATACGGCAGCAAGGGCCCTGTACTCAGCCTCTGTGGAACTGCGGCTGACAGTCGGTTGCTTTGAAGACTTCCATGACACCAAGTTCGAGCCAAAAAACACAAAATAACCAGAGGTGGACTTCCGGTCGTCGAGGTCACTAGCCCAATCAGAATCTGCAAAAACGATAAGTCGTAAGTCTCTGCTTTTGTAGAAATTTAATGTATCTGTTACAGTGCCAGCCAGATATCTTAGGACTCTTTTAACAGCAAGCTAGTGTTCAATGCCAGGATTTGCCATGAATTGGCTTAGTTTGTTAACGTAGTATGTGATATCTGGCCTTGTGATGGTTGCATACTGTAACCCCCCAAAATGGAAGGATACAAAGTTGGATTCTCAAAGGGGGTTTTAGTGTTGACAACCAAACGAGCTGAGCATAACATAGGTGTTGAAACTGGTTTACTTTCCTGCATTCCAGCTTTGAGTAATAAAGACTGAATATATTTATTTTGATTTAATGAAATATGATGTGGTGAATGATGAGTGGCTTCAATGCCTAAGAAAAAGTTTAAGTCACCAAGATCTTTAAGTAAGAATGTAGAATGTGATTTATTTAAGACCTGAACAATTTCTTCTTCATTATTGCTTGTAACAAGCATGTCATCAACATAAATTAAAATATAAATAACAGAAGTTGTAGTGAATCTAGTAAATAGGGATGTATCAGTTTTGGTAACTTGAAAACCAATGGATTGTAAAGTCCCTGTAATGGTTAGGTACCAGGCTCTTGGAGCCTGTTTTAATCCATAAATGGCCTTATTGAGTTTGCATACCAGATTAGGATTCGGATGTGTAAAACCCTGTGGCTGTGTCATATAAACAGTTTCAGATAAATTGCCATTAAGAAAAGCGTTATGGAAATCATATTGCTTTATCTTCCAGCCCTTAGAAAGTGCTAAAGTTAGTATAATTCGTATAGTAATAGGTTTAATAACAAGAGAGTAAACCTGATCGTAGTCTACCCCAGCAGTTTGTGTAAAACCTCTAGCAACTAGGCGTGCCTTGTGTGTTATGATTTCACGTTTAGCATTCCTTTTTAATGTAAAAATCCACTTACAACTTACTATTTTCTCATTTGTTGGGGGATCTACTAATGTCCAGGTTTTGTGGTACAATAGAGCTTTATATTCTGTTAACATGGCCTCTCTCCACTTTGGAGATTGTAGGGTTGTTCTAACAGATTTAGGAATATCCAAAAAATCCATAGTAGAGTTAGTGTTAGAGCCACTTACCTGTAGAGCTGTGGGAGTTGTCATAGCCTTTTTAGACCTAGTTTGCATAGGATGTGTGTTGCTGAAAATAGTAGTAGATGATGTTGGTTGTTGTGGTAGTGGTAGAGAAATCTCAATACCTGAAATGGGGATGGGCATTGGAATAAAAGATGGCTATGTATTTTGTACAGCAGCATCATTATTAGGTGGTGTAGTAGAATCTGTGGTAGATGGTATGTCCTGATTAGTGGGAGTAGGAGTAATAGGGTTAAGGGTAGAGGGTGGCATAGCTGAAACATATGATAGGAACTCAATAGTTTGATTAGTATGACTGTTAGATGGTAATTGTTCAGCTGTAAAGAAAGTTGTTGAGGAAATATAGTTTCATAAAATATAACATCACGAGATATAATCAATTTACCACTTTTCATAAGACACTTGTAACCTTTTTGCAAAGTAGAATACCCAATAAAAGGACACTGTTCTGACCAATACTCCAACTTGTGAGTATTGTAGGGTCTGGTGTGAGGGTAGCATAAGCACCCAAACACTTTCATTGTAGAATAATCTGGAATGCACTTAAAAAGAACCTCAAAAGGAGATATAGAGTTAGTAATTTGTGAAGGCATTCTATTTATGAGATGAACAGCTGTAGTAAAAGCTTCATCCCATAGATATAATGGTAAGGAAGCAGTGGCTAAAAGAGATAAAGCTGTTTCAATAATATGTCTATTTTTCTGCTCTGCAATACCGTTTTGCTGGGGAGTATAAGCGCAAGTAAGCCTATGTTGTATGCCTTCAAGATTTAAAAAATCAATGAAGGGTTTTGAAAGATACTCCTTAGCATTGTCGGTTTGTAGAGCTTTAATGAAACAACCAAGCTGTTTTTCCATATAGCTTTTATATTGCCTAAAAATCTTAAAAACTTCAGATTTATGAGTCAGTAAATATAAGGTAGTATGCCTAGAGTAGACATCAATAAAAAACACATAATATTTCACACAAGATTTACACTCAACAGGGGCTGGTCCCCATACATCAGAGACAATTAGTTGGAAATGAGCAGTATAAACAGTATCCGATAAAGAATATGGTAAACGATGAGATTTAGCCAAACAACAAGATGAACACATAGCAGTAGTAGGCAAAGATTTTTCATTTATTGGTAAAGAACATCATTTTACAATGTTTTGTGCAATGTTGGCATTTGGATGCCCAAAACGTTTATGATAGAGATCAATATTGAGACAAACAGCACTAAGAATAGTTGGTTTAACATGTAAAGACTTAGACTTTGGCAATTCAATTCTTTCAAACTTGTACATTCCCTTAATTGTGGTTCCCTTGAGTAGGACCTGATGTGTATCCTGAGATTTAACCAAACAATAGTTAGGCCAAAAGCAAAAATATACATTATTATCCTTGGTAAATTTGGAAATACTGATTAGATTGTGTGCAATTGAAGGAACATGCAGTAAATCATAGAGGAAATATCTATTTTCAGTAGGAACATGTTTTATAAAAAAATATCATATATGATTAATTTTGATACATGTACCGTTACCGATATAAACTTGTTCTTGTCCCTGATAAGCTGTTGAATTTTGCAGGTTTAAAAAATCTGGTGTACAATGATGGGAAGCACCTGAATCAGCATACCAGGATGAATCCGAGAGTGTAGATGGATTGGCAATCATGGTCTTTGGTTGTGAAATCCAGGAGGTGGAGGTAGAGCTGTCTTTGGGTTGAAGAATAATAATATTAGTAAAAATATTATATAATCCATGAGAAAAATAAAAAAAAGTTGTGATTATAAATATGTTAGTGTTTATTTTTTGACATGTAAATATTAAAATTAAGACAAAGTAAATAATAAATAAATATAAATTAGCAAGAACAAAGATATAATAATAATAATAATAATAATAATAATAATAATAATAATAATAATAATTTGTTCACAAACTTTAAGTTGTTTTCATAGCCCAGGTGACAATGGACATCTCAAACCACGGGTTGAATTCTGATGGAAAGATACAACGGAATGTTTCTGTTGCTCAATTTTCCTTTCTCTCTTAAGCGTATTCTTCTATCCTATGCTTGCTTTATAATCCGTGATTTTATTCAAACCTCCATTGGAGACCTTACTCTTCATTATCTATACTCAAATTGACACAAGAAACAGGTAACAACATAAAACTTTATTTGCCCAAAATAACAATTTACATTTTGGAGTAATTTCTCCTTTTTACACAATAATTTTGAGACAATCTAATTAGATTTTAAAATAATAACCCTACGGTTGCCAACCTGATGAACTATTATAATTCATTACCTACTTGTTTTGCATTCTCACTTTCATATGCTCTCTTATCTCTATTTTCCCTTTTTTGCACTTTTAAATCCTTTTCGTTTATTCCTTCTCAAATCTCAACCAAAATATAAAATATATATATAATTTACAAATTAAAATAATTAAAACAGAACTTGAGAAATAAGAGTGCTAACCTACAGCATCTTTTCTTTTCTTTTGATAAAATATAGTTTATATCCTTAACGTTTGTGAAAAATTTAAAAAATGACTTTGACGTTTAATTTGATTCAATTTTACCCTTAATGTTTTAATTAAGTTTCAATTTTATCCTTTTACCTAATTTTTTTGGTAGTCAACTTTGGTCAACAATTTTTTTTATCAATTTTGCCCCTATTTATCTTCATCTTCCTCATCTCGTCATCATCATCACGTGACTTCACAGCCACCCCCATCAAGAAGTCTTCCCTACATCGCCGCCAAGTCGTATCTCCACCGCTGTCCGACCAACGCCGCACCATCCTATCCCCCTTCGTCTGACCATCGAGAGTTCGAGACTCTTTGCTCTCTCACTTTCACGGCCCCCTTTGTCACCACCGTTCTCATCAGATCCGCTATCATTGTTTATCTCTTCTTCAGCTGCCGCCGTTGAAATTTGCTCCGCCAACGTATTTTGGAGCTGCGATTTGTCCCTCTGTGGAGCTCTGCCGTGCTCGTCGCCTCTCACTCTCTCTGGTCTCACGTCGTCCCCGCAGCTAGGAGCTCCCTCATGCCGTCATCCCAAAGCTCTCCCAGATCAGGTAGTGTTTCAACCAGTTCTCTTCTCTCCTTCGCTGCTGATGCGGCTCTTCTTTTTTATTTTTTACTTTTAAATAAAATTGAGAATGATTTAGTTTAAAATTTACTAAATTAGTTTGATTTTTGAGAGTACATACTACCAATTGATTAATTTCATTTTAGATTAATTGATTTTTGTTTGAATGTTGGGATTAATAAAGCATGTTTATTGTTGATGCTGTGTAGTTGCAATTAATGGTTGCTGTCTTTGTTTTTGGTTTGGCTTTGCTTTTGTTTCCTTTATGTAGTTGAAGGTGGTGGTAGCCGTCACTAACTATGGATTGTGCTTCATGAAGCAACAAGGTTGGCGCTGCCGTGGGAGAAGGGATGGAAACATAGGAAGAAAGAGGTTGGGGTGTGGAAACGCCTTACTGGAAAAGGGTAGGGGTTATTGAGGATTGGTACCAATGTACATTGATGGGAAAAGGTCTTAGGGGATCAATGGGATGAGAGGAGGATGGCTTGTATGTTGTTTAATTTTGTTTTTCCTTTTGTTTTGAAGATTTGTATTATGTTGTTTGCTTTATTTTATGAACTTTGAATTATAAATTTTTTAAAAAAGAACTATGGGTTATGCTGGGAATGGTGGCAGTAGCTAGGTTTGGCGGTGGCGATGGTAGTAGAGGATTTAGGGTGGTGACGGCATGATGTAAACAAGGGCAAAATTGGTAAAAAAGTTGTTGACCAAAGTTGACTGCCAAAAAATTAGGTTAAAGGGTAAAATTGAAACTTAATTAAAACCTTAAGGGTAAAAGTGAATCAAATTAAACGTTAGGGGTATTTTTGAAATTTTTCGCAAATGTTAGGTTTCTTTTCCTATTGAATAATTTTATTTGTACACCAAAATAGTCACCAAATCAGCCACCAGTATATAATACGCATTTAAATACAAAATATATGTGTAGTTTAATTCATTTTTAATATGTATTTAATATTTCAATTCGTATTATACATTAGTAGCTAATTTGGTGGCTGATTTTTGTATGCACCTAGCATTACTTTTTTCTATTATACTTTCCTATTTTCTAGGAGTAGCTTCTAACAATCTTTATCTACATCTCAATTTTCAAATTTCTGCTATTAACTTATTTATTTATTTTCTCTTTTTAAAAAATAAATAGATCTCAATTATGAGATAATCTAACGAAGTTCTTAAAATACAGATTAAGTAAGGCCATGCTAAACAACTCACCTATGATCTTTTCTATTCCATTTTATTGTATTTCCATATTAAATTCTGTTTATCTTTTGTTATGTTCTCCAATCTTTAAAAATAAGCGCTAACCCTGTCTATCTTTTACAATTTTCGATTTTCTGTTGCATATTCTCTGAGCTCCTTCTTTCCAATAAAAATAAACTAAGTCTATACATTAAGGCAGTTTCAAATAATCCTTATTATACGGACTTCACAACTATTTCGTTGTTATCATTATTTTCATTGTGAATTATCTCTTTTCCTTTCCAACAAATTTGAATAACCCAATCTTTATAAGTAACGAAAAATTGATCAGCTTAAAATGAGATACAACTAGCATTTTCATGTCCCAAGGCTTTACAATTTTCTACTCCATGCTTTTAATTTATACATTTTAACTCTTGATTTGTTATACATTAATTTTTATCACCATAGATAATTTCTTTTTAAGTTTAAAGCACCGTAACCACTACAAAGCCAACATGTAAATCAGCATCCTCACCTTATCTAACCGACCTCTTCAGGTCGGAGACTTATCTAACCGACCTCTTCAGGTCGGAGCCGTATCGGACCGACCCCCTTCAGGTCGGAGTCTTATCTAATCGACCTCTTCAGGTCGAAACCTTATCTAACCGACCTCTTCAGGTCGGGGACTTATCTAACCGACCTTTTCAGGTTGGCCTCCTAACCGACGTTTGATTGGAGACTTATCAACCGACCTCTTCAGGTCGGCCTCCTAATCGCATTTGACCGAAAACTTATCCAGCCGACCTCTTCAGAATGAATTTCTATTATAACCGATCTCTTCAAGACAACTTCCTAAATTCTAGCCGACCACTTCAGGATGGTTTCTTATCCAAGCCGACTTCTTCAGAATGGATTTCTATCATAATCAATCTCTTCATAACAACTTTTTCAATTTCATCCAACCGACCTCTTCAGGGCGGTTCTCTATTAAAAACGATCTCTATATGTTTGCTGTCATATTAAACTGATATCTAAATTCGGCATTCAATCAAACCGACTTCTTGATTTCTGTCTCATTACCCACTTTCTAAAGAGCCCGGGGGCTCAACTCACAACCTTGGTAATACAATACTTCAAACAATACAAACATGCCCACTCTCTACTTTAAGTATCAAACCTTCATTCTTTTCAGCTATCCTCTTTCATATGAGGAACACAATCTCTAAAGACAGAACTTTACTAATTTTCAAATTCCCAAGTTGACCTTGGTGGCTTACATTCATATTACTTATAACTACCTTCATTCATTACTAAACACCAATTTATAACTAAATCTACACAAGCTCAACTTGGTTATTCAAAAATAAACAGCCCGCCGACTCAACAACAAGCTTCAACAACTTAAACTTGGGGGCTTCAACCCTCACCTTGCTATATATGCAGTCGAGTCGCAGCCCGACATCTTTTTTTGAAAAACAAACATTCAAAACATCTCGAACATCAAACAAGCTTAATCTGATTCACAAAACTAAGCTCTGCAGGTCAAGTTTGGGGGCTATGATATGACCCATAATAATTCAGCCCACTGCTAATAAACAGAAAGGCTTACTTGGCCCACATCTAATATTCAGCACATGTTCAATTAATAAACTTAACTCTTAAGAATGAAGCTCCCAACAAATAAGATAAGGCCAAAAAGAATCAGTCAACATAACTGCATGGCCTCATCCCACAAAAATAGGGATTTGATTCCCTCACCCTAACAATTGCAGAAGCAGTTACTCCATCCTCAAGGCCTATAAATACATCACTCTAGTCTCAAGTTATGGTATGCTCTCACTTCCCTCTTATACTTCATTCTTTCTCTCTCTCATACACTTTATTGATTTGAGCGTCCAAGTGGCCTTGCAGGTCCACCCCCGCCGTTCCAAGCTTTCATCGTCGAAGTTCGCCCTCTTTAAAGTCCTAGCTGTGCTCTTGTCTTCGAAGACGTCCTCTTTTCCGACGATCTAGCCCAGAAGAAGATTGTTTCCACAAGGAAGGACACAAGGCTTCTTGTGATTATGGAGTTAGTTTGTATATGGTGGTGTTTCGAGTAGTTGAGATTGTGATGTCATTCATACCAGATCTTCGTAACATGGCTTGGGTTTCAATGGTTGCGGCAATTATGTCCTCCACATATTCTATTCATTCATAAGACTTGGACTTGGCTTCGCAACAGTTATAAGTAACCATCTATTATATTATTAACGTTTTTTATTTTTTGAATAAATCCAAAAACAGTGTTTTACATGAAGGTGAGTCAAAATGATGTAATACGGATAAATGGATTAATGTGGGAATTCAATGCGGCAAAAAGCAATTATAATCAAATAACACAAGTTTTTTTTTTCTAATTGGCTATAACACAAGCTTTTTCTAATTGGCTATATGAAAGTTGTTGTTATTCCATTCCAAATATTTGTGCTCCATTCCAATTATTCTTGAAATTCACACATTATTCAATGCCAAATCTTTTTTATTTTGTATATTTGCTAAGATGGTTGTAATTTAAATATTTCCTTTATAAATATTAGTTATTTTCCAAGACTTTGAATTTTGTCAATTTTTTATACTTCATTCATTTGAACCTGCAACACTAATACATTTGAATGGAGTCAACTTTTTTTGCTTCATTCACTTAATGTTTATCATCGTTAAATATTTATTATTAACTTTAAACTCAAGAAAAAATATTATTGAAGTTAGAAAAATAATAATTTTTTATTTTTTTTTTTTGTTTTCCATCCCTTCTACCTACATGTGGCCAGGTTAATCATTAAAACCTCATTATGATGGTGAAATATAATAGTGAGATCCAAATATCACTTCTTGCAACATCATATAGCATATTGTTAGGCGGCTATGCCTTCAATTTCTCTTTAATGTTCCAAGCTTAATTAAATTAAACTCCGTAAGCTTGGTTAAAACATGAAAGCCATGAACTCTCTCCAAACAAGAAATGGCAATGGTGCTTATGATGATGATGGACATGCCAAAAGAACAGGTAAAACATTTTCTAGCATCATAACCAAATTCATTTAACTTTTTCCTTTTAAATGTCTCAAAACAAAAATACAGAAACAAAAAAGTATACATGTATATATATTTCTATCTCCAGGAACCGTAACGAGTGCTGTGGCTCATATCATTACGGCGGTGATCGGCTCCGGCGTTTTGTCTCTTGCTTGGAGTACTGCACAGTTAGGATGGGTGGGAGGGCCGGTGGCGGTGATCAGCTTCGCCATAGTGACCTTTTTTTCTTCATGTCTGTTATCTGATTGTTACAGAACTTCAGATCCTATAAATGGCAAAAGAAACTACTCTTACATGGATGCGGTTACAAACACTCTTGGTAAAACTAACTAACTAACTAACTAACTAACTAACACATCTAACTTGTTTACTTCCATGAACACCTACCAGAGATTCTAACTGGATATAGTATTAATTCAGGTAAAAGAACAGCAGCTGTGGCTGGTTTCCTTCAATATTTTATCATGTATGGATCTTGTGTCGCATATGTTATTACCACAGCAACCAGTATGGGGTAGGTATCTTTAACTTCTTTTTTTTTTTTCTATTTATTTTTAAATTTGTGTGTTTGTTTGATTATGTAGTTCATCACTAGAGATGGATTGACTTCGATTATTGCAGGGAATTTCTGAAAGCAAAATGTTACCACGAGAAAGGGCATAATGATCCATGCAACTATGGGCAAAATTTGTATATGATGATTTTTGGGTTGGTTCAGATATTCGTGTCACTCATACCAGATCTTCATAACATGGCTTGGGTTTCAGTTGTTTCAGCAGTTATGTCCTTCATATATTCATTCATAGGACTTGGACTTGGCATTGCAACCACTATAGGTAAAAAAGATGTTCAATTTGAAATAGATATTTTTTAATTATAATAATATTCTAAAATCTATATCCACATTGCTAGCTAGAACAATATAGTAAGTGAAACTGTGAATATATAGATGAAACTGACGTTCCTCAATTTTGCAGAAAATGGAAGAATTAAGGGTAGCATAACAGGAGTAGATACTAGAAGTGTTGCTGACAAATTATGGTTAGTGTTTCAAGCACTTGGCAACATTGCATTTGCTTACCCCTACTCTGTTATCCTCCTTGAGATTCAGGTACCCATCTTGTAACCCTTTTCTTTCTTCTTTTCATTGCCTTTTGTTTCAAGCAATTAATTAAGAAAAGGTATCTTGTGACTTTTTTTTTTTTCATATGAAGTAGTAGTACTAAATTTTGCTTGTTTTCTTTATTTATTTTTTTGATTGAGTAAAGGACACACTAAAGTCTCCTCCACCGGAAAACCAAAGCATGAACAAGGCTTCCATGATTGCAATCTTCATCACAACATTTTTCTATCTCTGTTGCGGTTGCTTCGGATACGCTGCCTTCGGAAGCGCTACGCCGGGAAACCTTCTCACAGGGTTTGGCTTCTATGGGCCTTACTACTGGCTTATTGAAATTGCCAATGTTTGCATCATTGTGCATTTGGTTGGAGGATATCAGGTTGAATTTCTAATGATTGCATTATTATTATTATTATTATTATTGTTATTATTATTATTATAGTTTTGGAACATATAAGTAATTTTCATATCACATTATTTCATATTGTTGTTTTATTTCAAACAGACATATCTTAAAAAGATTATTTAAATTTGTACCTAATAATGTTATTATATGATCCTAACAGGCATACAGTCAACCAATATATGGTGCAACTGAGAGATGGTTATCAAAGAAATTCCCCAACAATGGGTTTGTGACGAAACTCCACAAAGTGAAACTACCCCTGTCGCCGAGTTTTGGGTTCAACCTGTTCAGGTTCATTTTCAGAACAATGTTTGTGATTACAACAACAATTCTTGCAATGTATTTCCCTTACTTCAATGAAGTTCTTGGAGTGATAGGAGCTCTCAACTTTTGGCCATCGGCCATTTACTTCCCAGTGGCGATGTACTTCAAGCAGAGGAAAATTGAAGCATGGAGTAGTAAATGGATTGTTCTAAATACATTTAGCTTTGCTTGCTTTCTTGTCACTGCTGTAGGACTTGTTGGCTCCATTCAAGGAATTGTAGCAGCAAAGCTTGCTTCTAATTAAATTTATTTTAATTAATTTGGTGTTATTGTAGAGCTAAGAATGACTTAAGAGTAATGAGACAGTGAAATAATAATAGTCAATAAAATTATGTAGAACAATTACCTATATCTCGGGCTTGCAAACTTGAGATACACTTAGATATACATTTTTAAATGTATCTCGGGCATGTAGAACCCGAGATACGTTTATTAGGTCTGCAAAGCCTGAGATAACGCCAGAAGTGCAAAAAAACGCTTTTATATAAGGAGATCGAGATCACCAATGTATTAGCTTACCCTCTTGTTGGGGACCGATCCGGGAAGGGTGATATATCCACGAAATGATCAACGGACACAACCCGCTATCTCAGTCGTGTTTCTCTCTGTCGCATTGCACAGCAACCTATAAGTTCAGGCAAGGATGTCGCTACCTCCATGATAAGCGCGCAAATGTCGTTAAGTCCCTCAACAAAGAAAGCCAACGTATATGGATAAGGTTGCCCGACTTGTCCGGAATAAGGTATCCCCCAATAAAAAGAAAAATGTAACACTTGTCATACTGACGGAGGGTTTACGCATCAGCATCCGCGGGAATATGCTACAGTCTATCACGCAGCCATGTAATGTGAATAGCAAATACCTCCTCCAGCACGTCCTCGTATATAGGTGGGCGTGCACCAAGGAACTCGTCCACCAAATCCCATGGTTGTTGCTGATAATGAGTCTGAAAATCCCTCATACAACCACTAATTGGGTTTCCATCTGTACGGAGGTCTAAGTGATACATTACGTCCTGCAAAGTGATGGTACACTCACCTCACAGGAGGTGGAACACATGGGTCTCAGGCCGCCAATGCTCCAAAATTGTTGACAAGAGAGTAGCATCAAATGCGAAATCCCTCAGCTGAATTGTGTTTTCAAATCCCGCCTCTATCATGAATGGCATTAGTCTATCCAAAACGGGCATTAGGAAGCCATAGGCAGTAGTACTGTATTCCTCTACAAGTACCAAAAGGAAATTCAATTTCATCCAATCATAAAAATCTATACGAACAAGCTCGGACGTTTAAGTAATAGATAAAATAAATGTATCTTCTAATTATATAACTAATGTAAAATATATAACTCAGTTACCAAGCATACAATTAGGAATACATATAACAACTTAATCAACGGACTAAATTATATGCAGACAGTAAGCTACAAGGCGTAAAACCGACCTAGCATTAATAAACTGTAGCTACAACCATACAAACAAGCGCAAAAAAAAGTTGTGTAAATTTAATTCATAAGCCCTAAAATAATATTAAGGTGATATTAATATTTAAAAGAGTAGTACAATAATATTAAAAAAACAAGATATTTCACAAATAACCTTTACTGAAAAACAGTTATACTAGCATAAAAATTACATAGACATTTTATTTTTTTAATAAAAAACTAATTAGTGCTTCCGCAATGTGGCACGCATCAATAAGCTTGTGCAAATCTTCCAGTTTCTGAGCAGTTTGTCCTACCTGAGCAGCTAGTCCAGCTTCTCCGAACGGAGAAGCTTTTCGTACTGGTCTTCTAGAACGTCCTCGGCGAGCACAAGGCTTGAAAACAATTTTTGGGAGTTTAAAAGGGTAAAAAATAAGAGAGGAAGAGAATTGTGAGAGGATCTCTATAAATCTGAGATACGCAGGACGGACCGAGGTTGATGAAGAATGAGGGGCACTTGCCCCCACTAAAGATTAGAGTTTTTATTAAAAAAAAGTAATTATATATATATATATATATTTATAAAGGTAAAGGAAGGGCCGGCTTGGCTTGGCTCAGCGGTAAGCTCACTTACCGTGGAGTTTGAGGTCGTGGGTTCGAACAGCCTCTCTACGAAAGTAGGGGTAAGGCTGCTAGTATATTCCCTTCCCCAGCACCCCACCAAGTGGGACTTGAACTGAGTTGGCCCCTTTATTTATAAAGGTAAAGGTAAAGATTTTGTTTTTTAACGAAGCATTAATAGCCATTAGATTAATGTGAATCTAATGGCTAATAAAGTGTGTAAGTTAAAAAACAATTACACTAGTATAAATTTCTCTCTTTCTCTCCCCCCCTCTCTCTCTCAAATTAGATGTCCTCACTTATTTTATTTGTATTCTCTCTTAGCTTGTTTTTCTTTTAAGCTTTTTATCATTACTAAAATCAATTTCAAATAAATAATAAGATTTCAAATCTCTTATTTCCTCTCACTTCTACACTTCCATTCATCAATACATAATTATCAATAATTTTCTTTCCCTAATACTAGTTTGATCTAGTTATTTTAGTACAAAATTTTATTATTTTTCAATTTTAGTTTCTCACCTTCCTACCATTTTGCTCTTCATATTCTCTATCGACCATAGTTTCATATTTTATTATTCTTTTTTTATTTAATTACAAATTTCAATTTAAGTATTTAACCATTCAGGTATTAATTCATTTTTTATTATTTTCATGATTTTATGTATTTTATTTTTATTTTAATTTTATTAATTTTTATTATTTTTTATCTTCTTTTTATTTTTAAATATGAACGTTATTGTTGTGTGATTATATATATATATTAGTGGCTAATTTAATTTTTTATTCTAATAATTAATATATATTTATATTTCGTCATTTAAAATTAATATATTCTTTTGTGATCATATATTATTTCTTTCCCACAACGTAAATTTTCTGGGTCCATCACTGGATACATATTTTGGATTCTGAAAGCCCGAGATATATATTTAGCATATCTCAAATTTTTTATAGAATCTGAGATAAGTAATTAGCGTCTAAGACTGCTGAAATCACGTCTATATGAGTAATTTTAAATTTTTTATTTATTTATAAAAAATTCCAAGATATGTAAAAAATCCAAATTTTTTATCATCGTTTTTGGAAATGATTAAGTCAGAGTCTTTTTTATTTTTTTTTACTGGGATTAAGTCAGAGTCAAAAGGATTAATGACAACAAAATAAAATGAGTTCAATGTATATGCATGGTTAGTAGCGATAGTAGGGTAAAATAATTACTTTTTTACACCTACTATCTAAAAGATAAATTCAATTTGCATCCAATATTCATTGATGATAAGAGAATTTTAATTTGGATTCTTGTTCATGCTATGTTTCTTAATTTGTATTATTAATTACTAATTAGATTAGATACTCTTTTTCCTATTTGGTCTATCCGACTATACTTTCCTTTTATAAGGTTTTAAAGGTGTCTTTTCGGTAATGGAATATGTTTATAAATTTTTTGGTGACGGAATATCTTTATAAGTAGGTAAGGTGGTTTCTTTTTTTTTTTAATTTATACTTGTGTTTATGGCATTCTAATAATAATATGAAAACAAAATTAAGATACCAAGTTGGATTAAAAGTTATTATATAAATTAATTATTTTTACTCATAATATATAATTGAATATTTATGAAAAAATTCTTTTACACTAACGATGTATAGAAATTTAATTCAAATTTTATGAGTTATAATTTTTCTTATAAACTTTATCCCATGAGAATTGAGATTTGGTGTGAAATTGAAAAAGTAAATTAAATTCATAAAACTTAAAATCCTAATAATATTTAAATTGTAGAATCATCTAGCCTAGTTTATATTTTGTAAATTTCATTAGCTCATTTAAAATCATAATATTAATATATTTTAAGAATGAAATCAATTTTCTAACTACTATATATATTATCCAATCCCTTTAAAATTCTCTTACCATCAAATGGATATTGGATGCAAATTTAATTTCTCTTTTAGATTGTAGGTGCAAAAAACTAATTTCTTTAGCCTACTGAACGTCCCTACTAATTAAATCTTAGTATAAAAAATAATTACAATGCATATAAATTGAACTTGTTTAATTTCGTTTTCATTAATTCTTTTGGCTCTGATTTATAATTCATTTTAAAAAATGGCTAGAAAAAATATACACGATAACATTTAATAGAAATTAATATTTAAATAAAATATCTCTATAAATAAAAAATTTTGATTAATGTACATCTTCAAATTTGTTGACAAGATTTTAGGATTTTTTTTTAAATAAATAAAAAAAATACTAAATTTACCGTTTTAGGCACGTATGGGGGTATTTACCATAATAGGTGACCTCTTCCTATTTCCGGGCTCTGCATACCCGGAATGGCATTTACACCATTTCCGGGCTATGCAGTCCCGGAATTGGTGCAAATTATATAAACTGAACCAATTCCGGGACTGCATAGCCCGGAAATTGTGTAAATGCCAAAAAGGGTCACCAGATTCCAGAATCATTGTAGTTATAAAAAAGTTAGGGGTGCAAAAAAAAATAGAGTTGCAAATTTAAAAAAAAAAAAGAGTTGCGAATATGAAAACATTAGAAATGCAATAATAAATAAATTACGGTTGCGCAAAAAAAATTAGAGTAGTGATTTAAAAAATAAGAGGCTCTGAAACAAAAAATTAGGGATGAAAAATGTTAGAGTTGCAAATAAAAAAAATTTAAAAATTGCAAAATTAAATGTAAATTATAATTCCAAATCTAAAGGAATCTTTTTTGCATAATTATAAAGTTGAAAGGATAATTTGAGTACGTACTCAATTTTATAAACTATTTTGATACTTAACTCTCGATTTAACTAATAAAATCGTCTCTAAATTTTGTACACATGATAAAAATAATTCTAAATTTTTAATGATAAAAATGTTTATTAATTATTTAAAAACCTGACACATTAAATATGATCAAAATATACAAAATGTTGAAGAAAATTTTAATGATTAATTCTTAACTGTCAAATAATCGATAAATGAAAAAAAAAGCTACATATATAAGTGTATTTTTATTTTTGTGTTAAAATTATTTTTTATATGGCATCCATAACTAATTTTGTGTTATATAAATATATTTTTTATGTTATATTTTAATATTTTTATATTATACTTAATTACTTTTATATATATATATATATATATATATA
>JASCZI010271977.1:0-21618 GCA_036250425.1 Stylosanthes scabra
ACAGATTTGAACTGATTATTTTATTATAAAAATATGTAATTAATGAAATATTTAATTAGTCTACTATAACAAATTAAATTATTTTAATAGCATATTATTTTTTTTAAAAAATTATTATATAAATATATATTAGTCTACTTTATAAACTTTTTGTCTTATATCAATTTTATTCATCAAAGTGTCCTATTTTCATTAGTAGTAAATTACAAAGAATTCTTTCTTTTTACTAATCTTTTTACTAATTATACCTTAATTTGCAATGAGTTATACTTAATTATAACCAGTTTAATTATTCTAATAGTTTTCTTTTGTATTATTCTAATGGGTTAGTCTAGGTGTACATCAAAATAAATCATTAAAATCAACCACAGTATATAATACACATTAAAATACAAAATACGCACTAAAAATAAGTTTAACTATACATGTATTTTGTATTTCAATGTGTATTATACATGATGACTGATTTTAGTAATTAATTTTGGTGTACAAATAGAATTATTGTATTCTAATAGCTTATTATTTTACTCTTTTTTTACTACGCCTATGCAATGGATTCTTCCTACATGGTAGGTGATAGACTTACACCCTCAGGAGCAAAACATGAACCACTCCCTCATCCCACTAGTGTCCAAAAAAAAATAGATTCTTACACCCTATAAACCCAACAAAAAGCCCATATACTTAAATATAGTCATTAATGCGTAACCACAATTATAACAGTCACGTTCATTCCATATATTTAGACAAAAATAACAGAAAAGTTGCAACATACTGTTTCCCTTGTGTCAAATCCCCCACGCGTCTAACTCTCCATGCCGACGGCACAACTTCATCATGTGAGGAACAAAATCAATTTCCTCATCAGAATTGCTCCCTTAATACTTTTATGCTATTTTAAATTTTAAAATTCGAATTTAAACTTTAGAGCAAAAAATTAAGACTTGCCACTTGTTATTCAAATAAACCATCACTTGTCAAGTGTTTAAACATTGAGACCCAACACTTGTCAAACAATGACCCTACACCCCTATACTTATTATATTTTTATTTATTGTTGAATAATTCTTGTCAAATGATTAATAAAATCAAATTAGTAGATTTAAACTTTTTAATTTAAAATTTTCGGTCAAATTTTCTTATTTAAATTTTTTTCTTTTAATTTAGTTTTGTCTCTTTCTTTTTGTCATCCTTTACTATTTTTATGTTATTTTAAATTTTAAAATTCGAATTTAGACTTTAGAGCCAAAAATTAAAACTTGCCACTTGTTATTCAGATAGACTCGCCACTTGACAAGTTTTTAAACATTGAGACTCAGCACTTGTCAAACAATGAGCCTACACCTCTATGCTTATTATATTTTAATAGATAGATAAATAGATGATTTTAATAGATAGATGATATTATATTAATAAAAATAAATAAAAATATATAATTTTACTTATTACTTATAATAAAAGTAGTAAATAAATCAATGATGATTTGTGTATTTTTCAGATGATATTTGAAGAAAAATTAACTAAAGAAACTAATATTAAGCTGAAATTCAAATGATAACTCAACAAATACAATCTGATGAATTAAAATGTGAAGAATAAGTTGAAAATTAATCATATGCACATGGTTTTACAATAATCCAACTGCAGATGTCAAGAAAGTCATCTAACTAAGTTGTTAAAGGAGAATTTTAATGCAAACATACAAAAAATAAAAAAATTTTCAGCTGCTATAAATCTTAATTTGTCAAATACATGCATGTTAAGGTTGATTAGAGAAGATTAGAGCTTGGAAATAATGATCTAGTACCATTCTTCAACAATGTACACTTTTCTCTCATCTTTTAATTATATTTTTTGTTTTATTTTTGTTATTATGAGCTAAATATTCTAGCTATGACAATGATGTGACCCTTTATATGTATTGGATAATTATCAATCATTGTAATTCAACTATAATTGTTATGAATCATATATCTTTATAATCAAACTTAATATTTTTAGATACTTGATCACCATTTAAATGATTTGTTGATTTACAAAGCATTTGAGAAAGAAGTTGTAAATAAAACTACTAATTATAAACATCATGAATTAGGCGAAAGCTAGAAATAGACAAACGCGATTTATGTGGTTGTTACACAAGTTTCACAAAACAAAATCATTTTACTCACATAAGTTGTGACTAAGAGATTAGTATGTTTATATATGCATTTAAAACCGTTTCTTGACATTGAGAAATGTTAGAAATTAAATTAGTAAACTTAACCAATTTGATATCATAACAAAGAAGTTGAATGACATTATCATATATATTCAATTCTATAATGTGGTGAAATCAGTTATCCTTGTATTCATTTTCCTTGTTTTAATATTTCAAATCTAAATTTTCTTTCATCTTATATCCTAAAGCTTTTATTTTCCAAATATAATTTTAATTTAATTAATTTCAGTACTTGACAATTTATCGTGGGAATGATACTCTACACTATCACTTTATTACTTGAACGACTAGTACACTTGCTAAAAACAAAGCATGTGTCTAGTCCTTGTCAAATTTTTAGCGTCGTTGCCGGAAAATTGTTAATATTGATACAAAATGTGTGTCTAGTCCATTGTCAAATTTAAATTTATTTATGTATTTATGAAAAAATTTTATTAAAAAAAGCTTAATTTAAATCTTATAAAAATAGCAAAGAATTTTAATCTAATAATAATTTAACTTAACAAATTGAATAAATTTAATAAATAATTAAAAGAGAGACACTATGAGGAAATTATTTCTTTGAATATTTCATATTTGTGAAACATATATTATAAGAAAGATTTATAAATAAAAATGTATGAAAAATATAATTGTACATTAAAACTTTAATTGGGATAATTAAATAGTCATTTAAGTTTCATTTAATTTATAGTAGTTTTATCTACTCATAATGAATTTAAATGTTACAAACATTTGTTTTATGCTATTATATTTTTTTCCCATTTATTTTAAAATAAAGAGATTAAATTAAATTAAATTAAATTATAGAAATATATTTTTCATTTTGTTTTGCTATCAATTATTGCTTTAACTTTTTCTTTTTTCCTATAAAATATGTAGACTTTTTTTTTATTTTTGGATAATTATTTTAAAACAAAGAAATGAAATTATATAATATATGTGCAACAAATACTCGATTTGTTTCTTGGAATTAGTCGCTATAGTTTTATTGTCTTTCTCTTTTGTTTAATGGTATTTTTCACTATCACTTCTGTAGTTTTGTTTTAATTATTACTCAATAAATAAGTATGAATTATTTCTTTTAATTATTATTAAATCCATTTAGACTTACTTAAATACTCTCTTTCATTTTCTTTAACAAAATGGTATTTAATAATATTCTTTTTAGATTACTCCTTATTTTTGTTTTTCTAATAAATGTGAATTTAGTTAAAGTAATGGGTAAAAAACATACGAGTCGAATATATTTGTTAAAAGCACATTTAATTGATGTTACTATCATCATTTTTTTTTAAAAAAAATTTGTACTACCTTTTTAGATTATAAATTAAAATAAGTTAGTATTATAAATGTGTTTAAAATAAACAAAATAAATACTAAAAGAATGTTACAAAAATTTGTATCAAATAAAAATTGACCACATATTTCTTTATTTTAAATTGGTATAAATTCTTGGAGAAAAAAAGCAATAATATTTTTTGTTAGCTTTATATTATGACATCAATTTAGATATAATTATTTTAAATTTATTGACATGTAAATATCAAATTGGAACATTTTTTTTTCTCCGAACTAAAACAATGGATCAGATTTTTTTATATTATTAATACAAGTTATAGAAAAGAGAATAAAATAGCAAATCTACTTTTCATTTTTGTTCACATTATTTACTGAAAGATATAACTTATTCAAAGCTTTGTGCCAAAATTATTAATGCGGTAAAAATCAAATTTCACCGATCATTCAATTACAAATAGTTAATTTATATATATAGTGTTTACTTATAAATAGAGAAAATTACAAAAAGTATACATGAAATATTTTTAAACTAATAAAAATGACTTTGAAAAATTATGTAGTTTTACTAGTTTTTTAATCTACAACATTATGTGATGTGTCTTAAATAAATTAACTCTCACGTTCATGAAAAAATAAATTAATATATTCCCGTAATTCTAAGATAAAAATTATATATATATATATATATATATATGAAGTATTCAAAATTTTTATTTTTTTATTTTTTTCTTCAAATTCTACCATCTATCTATTTATTTTGTATTTGGTAAGAGTTCTAGAGGAAAGAAATAATACTATTTTTTCTTTTTTGTTAGCATATTACGATACCAATATAGATATGATTATTTTAAATTTATTAACAAAGTAATTAATGCATAATATAAAATTTTAAAACATTTAACTTGTATATATGGATAACCTATAAATAAAAAATAGTAGATAAATGAGTGGCATTAACCACAAATTGCATGAGTAGCGTAAATATAAAAGATATTTAAAATTTTTTTCTTTCTTTTTTTTGAAGAATAGAATAGTTATACAAAAATTTTTCCTATTTAAAAATTGATCACATACTTTAATATTAATATAAGTTATGGAAAAGAAAATAAAAAGCGTAATTCACTTTTCGTTTTTGTCGGCATTTGTTGAGTTTAGGAAACAAAATGTATTTTTCGTGATGACTAGATATTATTAATTTGGGTATAAAAGCCCAATTATTGTTTGATGTTATGTTTTATGAAGTGCAGCTCAAATCTATTTTATCGTAGCCCTACTCTTGAAGGATAGTAGAAAGTGAGAAGTTGCAATAAAGAACCAATCATGCAAGGTTCATAAACTTTGAGCAGAATCTGATCCACAAGCAAATGAGAAGGAAAATCAATTTCTCATAGTTTATTGAAGAAGGCTTAACATCAACAACTTTAATCCAATGGAGGAGAATTTGTCTTGTGGCAAAAGCTAGAAATGAAGGGTAAAGATTGCGTTAGTATAAAAGGAATCAAATTAAAGAAAAGTCTTTCTTCTCTCCTCTGTTTTGGAGGCAGCAATAACTTGCACCAAAATGGAATACTGTGAAATTTGCAAATTGAAAAGAAGGCTTGTGACCATGCTCAAATCTTTATCTCTACTTTTTCCATGAAAAACGACTAGCTCCTATATATTTTTTGCTTTTTCTCATAATCAAGTTGACTTAGCTTTTCTTTTCTCATTGGAAGCAACACCCTTGTGATAAATGGAGGTTCAACCATTGGAGAAAACAATGAGATAGAGAGCAATCAGAGAACCATATACTTAGCAAAATATGCTAGTGTATTCTCCTTTATTGCATATCATGAATATTGAGATTTTCTTAGTCTATCAATTATTGTTTCTTTGAGGTAAAAGGCAATATCAGTGAGACATTAGGAAAAAGCCAAAGAAAGAAAAAAGCAAAAGTGATAGGTTAGAAACAAAAATTATTGAGAACATAAAATCTTGAGTGTATTTTTCTATTTTGTGGTTTGAACTTTAGGTGTTCCCCTTATCCAAGTTGGGTTAGTACCTGGAGGGTTAAGTTCTAGGTTAAAGAGAGCTTAGAGTGTGTCCTTGGAAAAGTGAGTGAAGTTCTAGAGGATTGGTATTTGTAATCACTTTGTTGATAGTGGAAATCCACCATATTGGTGGGAATAGATGTAGGTTGCAGTGGAGTGGCTAAACCAGTATAAAAGAGCTTGTGTCATTTACTGTTTTCTGCTGCTGTTTTCTACTTCCTGCATTTTATGAGAAAAAACAGGATCAGCAACTCATAACTTAAAATTTGTTGATTAAAAGTTAAGGGAAAAGTGATATTAGATTCAACCCTCTTTCTCTAGTTCATTTGTATACAACCAAGCATTTTTAGAAACCAAGTTTAACCAAGCTCCAAAAACACACGCGCATTTTTCACGTAAGTTTTTACAGCTTCTTCTTTTTCTTCATCCTTTTGCAACTTCTTCTTCTTCTTCTTCTTCTTCTTCTTCTTCTCTGTCAACTCTTGCTGCTTCTTCCGATGACAATGACGGCGACGGGAGCGGCAGCGGCGACAACAACAAGGAGGAGGAAGGCAAGAAGGAGGACGATAATGACGACGACAATAGAGAAGAAGAAGACGGCAGCGACGACAATGGCGACGAGGAAGAGATGAAGGATGATTAAAACAGCATTGAAAATAGATAATAATAGAAAAAAGGTATATAACAGACGAGGAGGAGCAGAAGGATGATGAGAAGAAGAAGAAAATCTGTTTCTATTTTTCATGCAAATTAAATCTGTTTCTGTTTTCATCAAAATCCGTTTCTGTTTTCATGAAAATCCAATTCAACTTTAATATGAAAATCCATTTCTGTTTTTCTTCAAAATCCGTTTCTGTTTTCATAAAAATCCAATTCAACTTTAATATGAAAATTCATTTATGTTTTTCTTCAAAATCTGTTTCTGTTTTTCTTCAAAATCTGTTTTTTTCATGAAAATCCGTTTCTGTTTTAATATGAAAATCCATTCCTGTTTTTCTTCAAAATCAGTTTCTATTTTTCTTCAAAATCCATTGCTATTTTCGTGAAAATCCAATTCAACTTTGATATGAAAATTCGTTTCTGTTTTTCTTCAAAATCCATTTCTGTTTTTCATGAAAATCTATTTATATTTTTCATGAAAATCCATTTCTATTTTCGTGAAAATCCAATTTAGTTTTTGTATGAAAATCCGTTTCTGTTTTTCTTTAAAATATGTTTTTATTTTTCATAAAAATCCAATTCATGTAGAAGAAGAACATCATCATCAACAATAACAACAACAACAACAACAACCACACAACAGCGGATAAGGATGAGGAGGTGGAAGAAGGAGAAGAAGAGAAAATGGAAAACAGAGAAGGAAGAAAAAGATTACGAAGATCTTGGCTGCAACAACGATGATCGGTGCGGTGACGACAAGGATGGCGGCAGCAGCAAGGGTGATGGCCACGCAAAAGCATGAAGAAAAAGGAGGAAGAGGAGGAAGATGAGTTGTTGCAAAGAATCTGGCAGAGGAGTATGCGTGTTTGGGAGTGGAGTACGCATGTTTTGAGAGAAAAGAAGAGCGTGAGAGTGGATTCAAAATACTTAGTTAGTCAAATTGCTTGGATGTGTGATAACTTTAACCTCTCGTTTTCCTACTTGATAAGTGACAACGCTATAACTAACTTACCAAACTTATTCGCTTAGATACCAAACAATTCCAATTAATTAACCAGTAAGCAGGTTAGGCAATATCCATCTTTATGCTAGGTGTTGCCGTGTGTATTAAATGGATAAATTTTCTTAAATTAAATAACCTCGGATAACCTTCGTTTGTCCACTTTGGAACTCCAACGCTCTTTCACACCGGCAAGTCGCCGACAACTCCTCGCCTGCTATTTCCCAGCAACTGCCTTTCAAGATTTGGCCAATTTTGCTAAGTTAGGAAGAAGGTTGTGAATTACCAATTTGCCACCTTGATTAATTTGTTAATACGTTTTGTTTATTGTTCCACAAAACTTTCAATAACGGGTTCAATTCAAACCAACCTTCATTCTAGCCCATAACTACGATGTGTCAAATAACCGTTGGTTCCCCACTCTTGGCCAGCCTTTTTTACTTAATATTTAAGACATTACCATAATTTAATTTCGAGTAAGGAAATATTTAAGAGACATTGAAAAAAAGCTGATTGAAAATTCTGTCCGGACCACGATGCACAATGGCTATCCGTCCGTTACTTGCTGCTCCAACTTGGCAAGCTTCGAAACAGCGAGACAGTTCACCGTTGTATCTCTGTGTAGTTTCGTCCAAAACAGACTCATCATAGCTGCTCCTGATGTTGGTGTGATTCCTTTTGACATTCTTGCTCCAGCGTTCCAATACATATCTTAAATCAACCTTATCCACTCTCTCATCACTCAACACCATCAAAGAATGGCAGCATAAAATCCCTCTTGATTCGAATAAAAGACAATCGCAACTGATTTTTCTGGTTATCAAATTATATAACACTTTGTATATATTGGAGATTTTGCTTGAAACCTCTTCACGTACTATGTATGAAGCGATCCCTTCAACGCAATAATTAAACTTTGAGGTGCAATTAATCTTTCCTCTGAATTGTGCTTAGACTTCTTTGAACTTTGCATGAGTATAAACATTTTTCAAATTGAGCTTCTATAGAGGAATTCGTTGCGCAAGGTATGCTGCTATTAAAATCTGCACAATCAGCTTCTCTCTCTTTTTGTTCTTTGTTCCGAAGGCAATTGTCATATTGTCTCACCATCTGCATCAAAGAACTCTTCCGTGTAACAAACTTGTTAAAGAAAGCGTGCATGCTCTCACTACGTTGCGTGCTTCTCATTCCAGCCCAAAAATAACCATCCAAGTAGATAGGAACCCATAGCTCACGATCCTCATAGAGTTCTGCGCATAAAACAGAAACATTTATTATCTTCGTAAACAATTCTGATATAAAACAATCTATAAAAAACTGCGCAGAAATACAAAGTATTAAACACCTAAAAACTATTACTAAACTGCGCAGAAAATAAGTGCAGAAATAAAAAACTGAAAAACACAAATTCAATTCAAATTATGTAATGAAAAAAGTGTTACCTGCAAGCCACTTATTCCTAGAAAGATCATGCTTGTTGATAAATTCTTTCCAGTTTGACTCAAACATATATATTGAACGAGAGGACCACACTACATCACTCATCTCTTGTTCGATCTCAACGTATCCCTTGAAACCATTCAATTTTTGAGGGATCTTCTTCATTATGTGCCAAATGCACCACCTGTGGATTGTTGTTGGCATGCACTCTTGAATGGCTCTCGGCATCGATGGACATTGGTCAGTGATGATTCCTTTCGATGGTTTATCTCCCACACAACGAAGCCAACACCTAAAAAGCCACTTGAAACTTTCCGTGTCCTCATTCTTCAGTAAAGCACATCCGAGAAGAATAGAATGACCATGATGATTGACTCCGACAAAAGAAGTAAGAGGCAAGTCATACCTGTGAAATATTCAACTAAAACATGAAAAACTGCAGAATGCGCAGAAAAGGAAAACCAAACTGCATAAACGAATACACGAACCTGTTTTTGTTGTATGTTGTATCAAAGGAGACAACATCCCCTAAATACTCAAATGCAGCCCTGCTCCTTGCGTCAGCCCAAAAAACATTCCTTATTGAATTGTTCTCATTGACTACAACTTCATAAAAGAAATTTGGATTGCTTTCCTTCATCCTGACAAAATAATTCCCCAACTCCCTTGCATCGCCTTCTTCCACAACGTTACGAATCTCTCTTGTAATAAAGTTCCTCAGATCCTTTTCTATGAAATTTAATTTGTCGTGGCCGCCGGCTACTGCTACAAGTGATTGATAACTCTTGTTTGGTGGAATCCAGCTTGATCATTAATCTCAATTGTATGGCGAACATGCATGTTGAGCTCTCGGTATTGAGGAAACATTACTGCATGATTCGGAGAGCATGGGTGTGAATGTTCCAAAACCACTTTCGAAATCTGCCAGAAATCAAAATACTTCATATGATGGACATAGACTTTGGCTGGACAATTAGCAGCATATACTGCATTTGTCTTCTCAAAAACTGGCAAATCCGACCTTCTTTTCCCTTCTCTATTACATGACAGCAGCTGGTTCAATATTTCATTTGATTTCTTGCTCTTATTTGTGTTCCTAATCTTTATAGCAAACCCTGCCCGTTTAGCATAATCCTTGTAGAAATCTCTAGCTTTCTCAAGTGACTCAAAAAATATGCCAACCTTTGGAACATACTGCTCATCAACATCACAAAAAAACTGCGCAGAAAATGAAAACCAAAGTGAGAAGAAATCACAACAACTGCAACAACTTAAATTTAAAAAAAAAAAATTCAAAACTGCGCAGAAATAAAAATCCAACATAGACAGAAACAAAACCACAAGCAAGAAACAAGAACAATACCAAAACCAAAGTGAAAAGAAATCACAACAAGAACAACACCTTAAATCATCAAAATATAAAAACTAAGCACAAAATAGAAAGCAAAACTACTCAAAAACAAAAGAAGAACAACAACAACACTAAACAAAAGTGAGAACAAATCACAACAACAGCAAGAAACTTAAAATCAACAAAATCTCAATAATGCGCAGAAATAGAAAGCTAAAATACGCAGAAACAAAATCACAAGCAACAACAACAAAAAACCCAATATGAAAAGAAATCACGACAAGAGCAACACCTTAAATCAGCAAAATCTGAAAACTACTCTGAAAGAAAAGCACAACAACAAAAACACCTAAAAAAAAGTGAGAAGAAATAACTACAACAGCAACAACTTAAGAACAACAAAATCTACAAACTGCGAAGAAATACAAAGCTACATGGCGCAGAAATACGAATCTAAACTAAGCAGAAATGGAAAGCCAGAATGAGCAGAAATGAGAAACCAGAATGAGAAGAAACTAAAACATATAATGAATGAACAAATAAAACTAAGAAACGCTAAAAGTAGTTCGAAAACGAAATTAAACCTGTTCTGTGATGCTTAAATCACAAGAATTATCCGAAACCGAATCCATTGATGGATCTGAACTCAAACCTTCCATTGTAGCAGAACCTGAAATGCAAAAAACAGAGATCAAAAACCTAAACAAGATAAATCGAAGAAAAAGCGTTGAAAAAAGCAAAATCTAAGAAGATAACAAGCAAACGAAAACGAAAACCAGATCTAACAAGATTGGAGAAAAAGAAAACACAATTACAAGAGAAATATGGCACAAATCACGTCGCAATTGAAAAACAGAGGAAAAGGATAATGCAGAAATCACAGAAGAACAAGAAATCACGAATAAGAGATTGCAAATTCAACAAATTTGAACAATGAAGAAGAGAGAAAGCAGAAGAACGAAGCAAGCTCAAAAGAAACAAAAAAACGGGAAATAATAGAAATACGTTCTGGCGCGTGAAAAAACGATAAAATAGTAATAATAAGGGATTGGAGGCGCGTGTGGTTAATTACTTGGCTAACCACTTAGTTTCATAAAATCACTTGGTCAGCTAGAATAATTGAATAAATAAATGACATAAACATTTTTCAGAATTTGAATTATTAAAAGTTTTTTTTTTCAAAAAGTTTTTTTGAAATATAATAGCTACATTCATAAAGTGTTGACCACAAAAACAGCTTTTGAAATTAATGAGGATGCTTTCAAGTTGGGCTTTTATGTAAATTTGTTTGAAAATCAAGGTTAATTGAGACTTTCTACTATTCACCATACAATAAATTTAAATGGGTTACCTATTCTTATAAGGAACTTCATGTTCCATTTTTATAAGCGGAACATGTGATAATTTTCCGTATATATATATATATATATATATATATATATATATATAAAGTGAGAATTACATTCTTATTTGAGAATGCATTTATAGTCGTTAGATTGATTTAGATGGTTGGGATTAAGTTATTCCACTATCTACTGTAATAAATGCATTCATACTATCATTTCCTCATTTCATGCAATAAATACATTTCTCTTTCCATCTTTATTTATTAGTTTCACATATATATTTTAAACATATATTTTTAATTCACTAATATAAAACTTTCATCAATTGCTAAACTTTAATCTTAAAAAAAAAATCTTAATACAATACAATACGTAGAATAAAATAGTTAATTAATTATATATCATTTAATTATATATTGTTTAATTGCTGTTACTATTATTTTTTATCTTATATGTGGGTTTCTTTTAATTATATATATGGGTTTTATTATTATATCAATACAACTATAAATTTACTGTTTTACATTATACAGTCTCTAATATTTTAACAAATTAAAAAATTAAAGATTAGTTATTTTAAATTGCATCCAAAACTAAAACAATATCCTAATTAAATTAAAAATACAAAAATCATTGTAAAATCAAAACTCTTAATCCACCAAATTAAATGAGTTAGGTTATCATTCATCTTTTCAATTATTTTTTCATAAATTGAACAACCATTAATCCGCTGTAAATATACAATGGGATTGTTACCTTTTAGAAAAAATTTAATGGACATCGTTTATAAATATAATTTAAAAAATATATATTTAGTACTATTATACATAACGTAAGCATAAGATAAAAGGTAAGCTTAAAAAGACTATATTATTTTTTGAAGATAGAAAAATATTAAAATGTAGATAGAAAATAATTAAAATGTTCGAATAAGCTAGTATAATAAAAGCATAATATTATTCAAGAAAAAGGAAGATATAAAACAATTAAGAATAATATACTATTTTTTGTTCGATTGTATTCTAAAAGTGTTAACTAAAATAAAAATTCAAAAATTGCCATTAAAAATTTTATTTATTTAACCATTAATTTAAAGAGTAATACACAATTAACTTCCTGAAATAATCTAGTTATGGCTAATTGTTTAGTTTAAAATTTAGAACATACTTACACGAATTAATAATACAATAAGTTATACCCTTCTTTAATTTTGGGTCGTTAAGAGGTAGTAATAAAAATTGGAAAAAAAAATTAAGAACAACAGATAATTTTTTTCTAACAGTAAATAAATTTAAATATTTGATTTTAGAGGCATAATTGATAATATATTTATTAAATTTAAATTTAAACACATACCACTATGAAAATTAATTTTAAGTTTAATAGTTTTATATTAGTGAATTAAAAATATATATTTAAAATAGATATGTGAAACTAATAAATAAAGATGGAGAGAAAAATGATAATATGAATGTATTTATTGTAGTAGATAGTGTGATAACTTAATCTCAACCATCTAAATCAATTTAACGATTATAAATACATTTTCATATTCTCATATAAAAATGTCATTCTCATTTGATACATTCCATATATATATATATAAACTAAATAGTGTTAACTTGAGCATGCAAAAAAGTAGTTGATGAATACATAGAAAATTTAAAAGTTCGATAAGAATTAGAAATAATTAATGATAATAAAGTGTAAGTGCTACCTCTTGTCTTATCTTATAAGGACCATTGTATTTTACCTATTAATCTCGATATAAATTACAACCCAAGTCAATTTAGCAACGTGTTAATTTAAATTTCAGTACCATGTGTTGTAGTGTTGTTCGTATATAAAGTGTTGTACGCCACGTATGCTTAAGCGTATACAGTATAGCTATTAAGGCATGTAAAATTTCACCTAGAATACCATCGCCATTTTAGATTAGGGATGACAATTTTTCCTTATATCGGCATTTGTTCACGAGTATTGTCTACGACAGAGAGTTTAATGGAGAACCGCTAATTTTCAAGAGTGACAGGAACTCAACCTTCAAAATAAATCAAGATAGGACGTAGGTTGAGGTACTCATTCTGTAGAGATCTGTTAAATCTTCGCCAAAAAAAATTATATGAAGCTTCATATATATAAGTTTAAGAATCCTCGCTCATATTGCACTACTATACATATTAATTTTATCGACAGTCCTACCGATTACTTAGTCGTCGGTACATAATAGTCGTCTATAAAATACTGTGGGTGAAAAATTTGATGGTAATACATACGGACGATTCCAATAAATCGTCGATAATAATACGTTGCTAAAAAGATAATTTTACAATTTAATCTACGGCGAAAAATAATTTTTCAATTTTACCGACGGCCTAAACAGAACTCGTTGCATTATATACCCAAGAACTACCAAAATACATCTCGTGTTTGCTAATAACCCGGCTCAACCAAACAAAGGTCACCTACTACTGAGTCTCGGGTTTAATCAAAATAAAAAAAAAATTAAAAACCTAAGCCTCTCGTTGTCTAACAACTATTGAGGCACTCTATTAACTCGGACCAACTGGAGGCGGCCAAACACCGGATACTCTTCTCCTCCTTCTTCTTCTTCGTTGTTTTCTTCTTGGTGGTGGCGCGAGCTGGCATGGTCGCGGGCGCTGGGTCTTCTTCAAGCTGCTGCAGTGCTGCCTGCTGCGTGAAGGCTTCGTTTCTCCGTTCTTCTCTGGGCGGCTATAGTTTGCCATAAGTGAGATATCAGAAACACATTTCAAACTTTCAATGGTTTATGATTTTTTTACCAAAACGATGTCGTCTTGGATAAAAGATTTTAAAAAAAAGTCGGTCGCCTCAAAAGATCGGTACTGTATTTTTAGGTCTTCTGCCAGCAGGTTTTTATAAAGAATCCGATCTGCTAGCGGACCCATTTTCAATTTTTTTCTATCGAACCCTTCGATGCATCGCAGTCCAATTTTCAGAATATTCTTTTCAGTTTTGTAACTAGTCGGTAGTCACTCGGATTAAATATATCCCCTTGCCATGAAGTTCCTTTTCTTGCTTAGCAACTCTGAATCTTATCTTCTTTTCAGAATATTCCATATATACGATACTTCGTGCTATTTCATCATCAGGATTTTTTTTAATCAGGTAATACTTCGTGCTATTTCATCATATTGGATTTTTTCTCAGATGAATTAGATAACCTCAATATTATGTATTACAACTCTACATACACGTACGTCATAACTTCTTAAATATTGAATCATTTAGATCAGGTTTTTGTATGGTTTCATCAATATATTATAATACTGAATTACATCAGAATAATTTAACCTTCTTATTTATAACCATGCAGGTTAATTGTAACTACTTAATCTAACTATATTTACTTAACCAACTCTTATTATTAAGATTTGCAATCTCTATTTTATAATATAAAATATTAAGTTGGCTTTATAAATATCTCAAACTCGAATAAACACTCAAGGTGGTTCTTGAAATTTGAATTTAAATTCAAATTGGCTTCTCCTAAAATGACTTCTAAATTTAAAATCGTAACTTATATTGACCCGAAATTTGGCTACGATAAGGGTCTAATATGTGTTACGATCTCAAATTTAATAAAAAATTATTTTGAATAATTATAAATTTAGAGATCCCATTTGAATTTAAACTCAAATTTCATGATATTTTGAGTTTTGACTAGGAGTTGTTAGTAAAATCATTTTGCAAACCACACTTTCATCTATTATTTGCTGATTTCCTTTCTCATTCGTGATGATCAACGTAGCCACCAAGTCTCACGATCATCCTTGTCGATTGAACAAAATTTTGAGAAGAAAACATAATGGGCTCCAGGGTGAGTGATAGCCCTTCTCGAACACATGATGAATTGTCTGCAAAGAGGGCAAGTTCCATTATTAAAACAAACCCATCGATCCAAACATTTTTTGTGGAACTTATGTTCACAACTCAGCACTGTAATCTCTTCTACTTTTTCTGTTGTGATGTTGCATAGACACACAGCACAATCAACTTGTTCCTCTTCTGAGCCATGGTGGAGGCATGCACTACTACTAGTATCTTCTCCAATTATGGGAAGGTAGTTATAATGGGAATGGTAGAGTTTGTAGAAAGGATCATATAGAAGAAATTCAAGTACCCATTCAAGATAAGTGTAGATTACACTCAAGTGCTTGAACATGATTATTATTATTATTATTAGAAGAAATGAAGACTAGTCTGATATCTTTCCTTTATATGGGAATATATATACTCAAGTGGTAGTTCTTGTTTCGATTTTAGAATTGCTAAAAAATTGGACTTATTTATAAATTAACATCTCTGTCATCGTATCGTATGCCTTTGGTACTTCGTCTCTCTTGTGTACGGAAATAGTAAGATCAACTAGCTTTTTAATACATACTTAGTTTAGTGTGTTCATGAAAAATTAAATTATAAAAATTATTTTTAATATTATTATTAGTTATATATGAAATAATTAAAGTAATATATAATTTATAAGTAGGGTAATAATGGGTATTAAGAGCACTATATCTTTTTTTTTTTTGTTTTTTTATAAAAATGTCATCGTCACAATTTTATATATTTTTATTATCATTTTATATTGCCCTAAAAATTGAGTTAAACTCGTTGGGTCAATCTTATTTATCCATTTAAAATAGACAGATTTTTTCACAAAAGTTAGGTATGTCAATAGGGATGACATTGGGAGATGTCGAGTGGATAATCAAGTATCAATACTCGTTCTCTACATTGTATTGCCGCATTATCTGCTCAATTACTCACGGATATCTAAATTTTTATCCAAACCTAAACTCACATGTATATATACTTGCCACATACTAAAATATGAAAAATAAAGAAATTAAAATAAAATAATTAATATGCATAACATTACTAATTAAGATTGAAAAATAAGAAGGTTACATATATTATATAATATCTAAAACGTTTAAATTTCTAAAATAACTATAAAGTTATACATAAATTTTTAAAAAGTTAAATAAATTAATTAACATATAAGACGGGACGTAACAGGTAATAAGATAGGTCAGTCATTACTCATACTGAAATAGAACTAAACAGGTATTACCCAAATTCATTCATACACATTCAACCATTAAAAAAACACTCTTTATTTTCGGATCCAGTGTGTTCAATTCAGTTCGGTTTGAGGCAGTCCAAATTGCCATCTCTACCCGTTAAAAAAAACAGGGCTAAATGGGCTAAGCCTAATTATTCGGTGAAAATCACGGATTATGCTAGACCGTTTGTTTTCTTTTAATTTTTTTTCAAAAAATAATCAATGCCATTTTCTATATTTTTTATATCCGACCCGAAAACTAAATGTACCCACTTAAAAGTTTTATTTTTTCAAGGCTTTTTCTAAGAAAATGATGACATCTTTTGTCAAAATTTTTATTTTTTGAGTTAAAAATTATGTTATTTTTTTATTTTTTAAAAATAAATAAATAATTAATTAAATGGGACAACCTGTTTAATTCGTTGGGCTGGCCATAAATGAGTCATACTAAAAAATTTTGGGTTGTGAACAAAATGAGTTTAAATAGATCAACCCGCGCGATTAAACAGACAACCTTGCTTTTAATTATCTTGATGAAAAAGATGAACATACCCGATAATATCCATATATATTACATTTAAAAAATAAAAAAAATAATGCAATCCAATATAATTCAATAAAATTTAAAAATAGTATTGTTATACTTATTCAATTCAAATATAATCTAACATACATATTAAATTAAATATACATACGTTAAATAAAAATAAAATAAAATAATTTCAATATAATAAACAACATAATTATTAGTAAATTCACGTTTAAAAAAAATTACCAAGTTCTCATACGATAAATTGATAAAAAAATCAAATGAATATATTATCTCAAGATGTATGATTGATTTATGTATAATGCCATCAAAATGGAACCTGTCGGACCAGCCCAAACAGTCATAACGGCGTGCTTCTCTAGAAAAATTAAGCTCCATAAAAACACGAGCTGGCCATCATAATGATGTCCACCGTAGAAACTCCCTATATATATAATTAAGATTAATTACTAAAACACAGAAATATCAGAATTCACCGACTATACTTAAAATGCTTCCTAAAATATGATTTAGTATTACTAAATTTGAACATGGCTCTGTGTACTGCTGTTTTTGATTGTCTTTGATTTCTATGTATTAGGCTATTAGCAAAAGAAGGGCTAAGGTCTCTGATGGCCGGGCCAAAGGGATCTTAATCTCCAATTTTTTTCTCCCTTTTTAAGGTTGAGAATAAAACAATTTTCTAAAAAACATCGTAATAGCATACATTTATATAGCTTATTGTAGTATATGGATTTTTATACAATTCTTTAAAATTTTAAAACAACCCCAATCAATGCATTATCCATCACCCATTTTGTGAATGAACAAAACTATGGGGCTATATATCTCTTACTGGCCACTCGGTCTCCTTTTCTCTCTGTCAGCCTCTCTCTCAAGCATTGCTCTCACTGTCGCGGCTCTTCCATTCTATCAGTGAGAGTTTTTTTTTTTAATTAAAATATAGATTAATAATAAATCCATAAGAGATACGCTGCATGTAATACACCTAAATCGAAAGTTTAATTTTGAAGTATCTAATCATATTCATATGTTTAATGACTTTAAAAATAAGAAATTTAAAAATCAATTATTTTTATTGATTATTTATGTAAAATATTTTTATACTAATAGTGTATGAAAATTAAATCCCAAATTAATTTATACCACAACCCTCACAAGACGGATCAAACTCCTCTAAAGTGATTCACTTTAAAGGATAAAGTAGAATTTTAATTATTTTTAAATTAAGATGATAGAACTGAAAAATAATAAAAGTAACAAAATTAAAAGTAATTAAAGCATCGCTTCCAACTTTATAAATTCAATAATTTTCAAATATCTTTATCCTACAAAATGGGATAATTTTAGATAATAAATTTACAGGAAGGTAACACTACATAGTCGCCAAAAAAATACAGTAAGACTATATGTACATACATAAAAATAATAACTTTTATTTTCTTTGAGTTGTTGTGATTTAAATTTTATATGTTAGATTTTATTATTTCCGTGCTAAAATTTTTTTTATTAGATTTTATTATTTTTGTGCTTGAGACATGTATAGGGAAGGACCTAAGGGAGGGCGAGCATATGACTTGGCCACCTCAACTTTCTCTAAAAAATATCTACATAATAGTAATTAGTAAGTATATAACTTTATTTATATTTAAAAAAAAATTATACTAATAATTAAATTCTTAAATATATTTAATCTTATAAATAAATGTTTAGAGTAAATATTAGCTATTTTTAATAAGTAAATAATAATATCCAAAAATAAATATTAGGTGAAATTTTCAAATCCTCATAAAGTGTTCAAAAAATATTTGATATAGATTATATTATCAATTAATTTTGTTTTATATATTTACTATAGATATATCTTTATAATGTATTTTAGATTATATAATTTATTAGTAAGTCTTATTTTGTATTTGTATACTTTTGACTAAAATTGAGAGTGAATCAAGACAGCTCATGATTATCATTTTAAGCACATATATTTATAAAATACATGTTTGTTAAATATAAGAAAATTTCACTCCCTTCTTCCAAGAGATTTTTAAATGACACTCTCCTATTTCCCTCTATTATTAAAAAATGAAAAATAAGTGTTTGTATTTTAATTTATAAATATTTAATTAAATTTTTTAATATATATGATTGTCAAACTTCAATTTTTCCTTTTTTTTTGGGTCTTAACAGGGCTATGGTATAATGGACTAAAATTCTATCTCAATTCTCAAGTTGGAAATTAACATGGCTTAATGGCTATACAAAATTTATACGAACAATAAGTGGTACTGAAAATTAAATGACAGTAATGCCTAAACATCGAAATAAAAACACGTGTGCCATTAATAAAAAGATAAATTCTATCTATCCAACCTCCTCTTAATGAAAAAGAAAATGTCAATATCCAATTGGCTGATTTATGGCACATAACTTTATATAGAGTTAACATTTTAATTGTAACAGAATATAATTAAAATATGGAAAGCGTATAATTAAAATACATATATATATATATATATATATGAGATAAAGATCAATAACTAAAAATATAGAAACATTGAAATTTTTCGATTATACATGAAACGCTTCCTAAAATATAAACATGGCTCTCTATACTTTTGTATTTTATTGTCTTTGATTTCTATGTATTAGCAAACTAAGGGCTAAGGTGTCTGTTGCCCGGGCCAAAGAAATCTTAATCTTAGATTTTTTTCTCCTGTTTTTTAGGTTGAGAGTGAAATAATTTTCTAAAATACATCGTAATAGTATATCACGTTGGATGGGGCGCCCTTGTCTATGGCATAATTCATCTGAGAGGCGCCTTGTATAAAATGGTTTTCTCTATGATTATGCTTTTGGTGTTGGCGTCTTTAGCATTGAAGGCGCTTCCTGCTTCCGCGCCTCCACGTGGATGGCGCCTAATGCTTTAGCGCCTCCTAGTCAGCTACTACAAAAAAGCTAGCTGCCACCGCGGCGAAATAGGGGCAGTTGTGTAAATAGTTTCAAAACAGAAGTATTTCCGGAATTAGTTTTGGAAACAAGGGCAGTTGAGTAAATAAACCTTTTAAAGATGATTAAAAGTGACAATGTCGAAAATAAAATTTGAAAGTCTTGATAGTCAATATTACGAAGGAGTTATGCTAGGTGTATACCAAAATCAGCCATTAAAATTAATCACCAGTTGAAATACAAAATACATACTAAAAATTAGTTAAACTACATATGTATTTTATATTTCAATGTGTATTGTACATGGTGGCTGATTTTGATGTGCAAATAGAATTATTCATCAGGAAGATAATAGAAAACCAATATCATTTTTCCTTTTTTTTTCTTTCATCTTTTACCATATATTATTTTCTTAATTAAACTTATTGACTTCTTATTGGTCCCTAACGTTAGTCCGTAGTATTATTCCAATCTAAATATTTACGGCAGGATAGGGGTTTTACTCTAATTAATAATGACCAAATTGTTTTCGTGTTTTAAAGTAACACGTTGCTAAATTGATTTGGGTTGCAATTTATATCGAAATGAATAGATAAATAAAATTATGCGACTCTAAAGCGGTCAAATCACTTTAATAGAAAATTAATACAAATTCGTTACTTATATTTTTATCTTGAAAAGCTAATTAAAAATAATATAAAATTTAAATAAATGTAGACTAATGTTGGAATAAAAAAATTTCTTATATTTAATTTCAAATTATTATTTCTAACATGTGATTTTATTATAAATGCTGATACGATATTTTGTCAGAATCAAAATAATATTAAAATGAAAGCGAGCTATTAAATTAATAATAAAATCTTCTTAATATATTAAAATGAATTTGTAGTTAAGTTTATTAAAATAAAATGACATATTTCCAAAATAAAAAACCTTAATTAAAGAAATAATAAAATAACAATAATGCTAGGTAACCAATAAAATTCTAGCTAATATTAGCCAATAATTTATATTGGATGTTCTATTTCTTTAGCTTTTGGATGTTCTGTTTATAGGTTTCGGATGTTCCATTTCTTTTGTTGATTGTTGGTTGATTAAGGGTAGAAATAATTCTTTAGCGGAAACATTAAATAGGATCTTGAAAGCTTGTAATTTTCATACCTGAATTAGCTGCCATGATTAACCTTGTTATGATTGAGTTGTACTTAGATATTGAACTTGAACTGAAGTAGAAAACTGGCTTCAATACTGGTTTCTCTCTCTTTCCCTTTCTTTAGACGTTCATGATGATGGTAGTTTTTCTCACATTTCATTCATAGAGTAAAACTACAACGTCGTGTTTTTATAAAGGGCAGAGAGAGGACCGTCTTTATTTGTGTTAATTGCATAAATCTAATGCGTCCATCAAGCATTAGCATCAACGGTTACAATTATTATGTAACGTTCGAAAGTAATAAATATAAGACGTTACAAGTTAAGTGTAACATTCGTGAAAGCTTAAATGTCTACTTATAGACCCATTAAATCATTAGTAATAAATCGGTAATTACATTTTGGGCCACAAAATAAGTTTATTATAAAATAAACTTCTAACATTCTCGCACTTGGCCAAAATGTACTCACAATTTCATGTAACATAATCACATTAATAGAGTAAAATGC
>JASCZI010271977.1:35106-87485 GCA_036250425.1 Stylosanthes scabra
GAATGATAGGGAATACAATTTCCAAAGTTAATTTAATTAATTTATTTACTCCCTATATATATATATATTAAGGGTATGTAGGAAAGAACTTAAAACACATAATCCAATCCTCAAGAAATATAATCAAGGATGATGTCTAATACTAACAGTACTACTTCAGTACTTCATTGCTTCAAGCCTGATGCAAAATCCAAGATGCCTGATCGAAAGAAAGCAAACTATCATCCAAGTATTTGGAAGGATTATTTCCTTCAATATGCTTCACAATCCATGGTATATATCTATACACTAATCAATAGCATTTTATATATACAAGCGATTATTTCCTGCACTTAGGAATAAGTCATATATGTTTTATTTTAGAGTAAGTCCTCGTTATGTCTTAAAATTTATAAAAAAAATTTAAAATTATCTCGAACGTTTAATTTGATTTATTTAATCATAATATTTTGATCGAGTTTTATTTTATTCATCAGAACATACAATTTTTTGACAATTAATTTTAAGTCAACATTTATTTTTACCAATTTTATCATTAATTATATCATTTTCATCTTATGTTCATCACTATCATCATCGTTATCACATCACCACAGCTACCATTATCCTAGCAACTGCCATCATTCTCAGCACAACCCAAATCTCCGATTGCCACTATAGCCCGCTGCTGCAACCCGTAGTTACCAACGATCACCATCACTTTCAACTACTACCACCCAATACCTTTAGTCGCTACCACAAGTTTGTGTGTGTTCAAACAATCCAACCAAGTAAGCCTCAAGGCTTCTTGAAGAGCAAGAACTGTGTGGCTCCGAGAGTGAGAGAATAAAGAGTCTCTAACTCTCGATGGTCGAACATATGTGGAGGATAGATAGGATACGATGGTGCAGCATTGGTTGGACCGCGGTGGGAAGCGACGGGGACATGACATGGCGGTGATGTAGGCAAGGCTTGATGGATGACTATGAAGTAGTGATGGTGACGGTGATGATGATGATGAACATCAGATGAGAATGATGAAGATAAATAGGGACAAGATCAACAATTGGCTACCAAAAAATCATGTTAAATGATAAAATTGAAACTTAATTAAAATAAAATATTAAGAGTAAAATTAAACAAGAATAAACTTCAAAAGATAATTTTATAATTTTTCAAAAATGCCAGGAATATAAATAAGATTTTATCTTTTATTTTATTTTATTCCTTTAATTTCTTAAGAATTAACATACACGGATATATATATATATATATAATGCAGGAATTTGATCATGAAATCAAGTCACAAATTGAAACACTGAAGAAAGAAGTGGCCAAAATGCTTATTGATGCCTCCACGCCCATTGCAAGAGTTTACTTGATTGATCTAATATGTCATTTGGGCATTCAGTATCACTTTGAAAGGGAGATTGAAGAAGTGCTGCAACGAATTTACAACAGTTATACAAAAAATGGAGAAATAATCATTCTTGAAGATAACCTTTTTTCTCTTGCTTTACTTTTTAGGTTATTAAGATAACATGGATATCACGTTTCACCAAGTATATACCTCATCTTAAAAACTCATTATATTTTGGCTTAAGATATTCTTAATTTAGTTTTCCAAAAAGATATATACGTGTTCGTAAAAAATAGTTATTGTTTATGTTTTATTAATTTTTAATATATGTTACATATTTTAGTATATATTATCAAATAGATTTGATAATTGATAATTTATGCATGTATGCATAATATAATAAGGGTGTGGAGCGACATTTTAGGGAGGGACTAAATATGAATTTCACCTACTAGTGGAGATTCTTCCTTGTTAAATTTTAAAAGAAGGGATTTTTATAAAGAAATTAAAATAAAAATAAAGAAAAAGCTATTAAAAAAGTTTATGGTAACCTAAAAACTGAGAGAGCATATTAGAAATATAAGTTCATAAAAAAAAATTAAAATCGTCCTTTTATATACAAAGCTTATTGCTGAGACTATTTTACCTTTATAAAATCATAAAAAAAATTAAATAACACTTGTCGTTTATTTGTTACAGAAGCGGGCATTCACTTTCTCTAGATTAACCATTGAAGAGAAAAGAATTCTACAATTCACTAAGTTTGGCCAAAATTGGTGACTTTAATTTCTTTTTAAACTCATAGTTATATATAAATCCATAGATTATATCATAAATATTATATCCTTAATTAATTTATATAGATTTATAAATTAACAATATAAATGAAGAAGATTTGAGCCAAGTTTTGTCTCTATTTAATTAATTGACAATTTAGAAAAATACACACCGTAGATATTAACTAATAAGTGTTTTTTTATCGATCGTTAGACACTCACCAAAGACCCAATAGAAAGAGAGGTTCAAACATAAACAAAATCTTCAAGAGTACAATAAAAATAAGCAACTAGAATACTCCATCAATTCTGAAATCAATACCAAGCCTTTCTCTCAAGACCACCTTCCATTTATTCTTCTAAAGATTAAGCGCATCTAAGCCACATCAAAGAAGAACATACACCAACTTTAGAGTTTAGTTTTTTCAAAGGACAAGCCATTCTAACTTACCGATGCTTTTTCCTCTTCTTTTCATTCTTGCATACTCCTTGCGTACTCATTAACAACTTATATTTGACTCCTTATAATATCATATAAATTCTGTTTGCGTACTTTAACTTATTTTCTCTAATTCAACTTAAATATTTTGATTGTTGTATGGAACAACAACATGCAGATGTGTTCGAGAAATTCAAGGATGCGAATGGAAACTTCAATGAAAAACTTGTTACAGATGTGGAGGGATTGCTAGAGTTGTACGAAGCCTCTCATTTAAGGATTCATAGAGAAGACATTTTGGATGAAGCTTTTGAATTCACTTCCACTAAGCTTAAATTCATTGCCACCACCAAATTGAGACCTTCTCTTCTTGAAGAACAAGTGAAATATAGTTTGAGTCAATCTTACCACCAAGGTTTGCCTAGGTTGGAGGCTCGCCGTTTTATTTCAATATATGAACAGCATCCAAACCATAATCAAACTTTACTCACTCTTGCAAAACTAGATTTTAATTACCTTCAAAACTTGCACCGAAAAGAAGTTTCTGATATTTGCAAGTAAGTTCTTTAATCTAACCATAATTATATATCAGTATTACAATAATGTTTCTCAAGAGTGCTTATGTTGTCATTTGTCATTTTGTTCTTTTCCTCTTTAATTTTAGGTGGTGGAAGGAACTTGATGTTGCTGCAAACTACCATATGCTCGAGATAGAATTGTGGAATGTTATAACTGGATTCTGGCGGTTTATTTTGAGCCACAAATTCTCAAATTAGGAAAATACTCACAAAATTGATCAGTGTTTTATCAATTGTTGATGATACGTATGATTTATATGGGACCATAAATGAACTAAAACTTTTCACTCAGGCAATTGAAAGGTAACTGGTCAGCAATTTTGATTGGTTAAGCTAGCCAAAGTTTTTATCACCAACTTTAAGTATAATTAATTAGAACCACAAACGTTTCGTGAAAGTGATTTTATAATGAATTCTACTAGCAATCTCAATTTTGATGAATAATATTTTGATTTATAATGAATTCTATTGGCAATCCTATGTTTATTAAAAAAGTGTATAAATAATATTTTTTTATTTTATACTAACAGTGTTGATTTTTTAGTATTTCTCTTAATAAAAATGTCATTTTTTAATTTAAAAATTAAAATTTAAAGTTTAATTTGTATTTGATGGTCACGAGATTTATGGACATTGTAGGTGGGATATTGGTTGCTTGAATGATCTTCCAGAATACATGAAATTAATTTATGAGTCCCTCTACAATATTTATGAAGAAGCAGAACAAGAACTTGGAAAGCATGGAAGAGCGAATTGCATCAGATATGCTATAAAAGAAGTAAGATTCTAATACTCTGTTTTAACTATATAATTAAGGTAATTAATAAAAATTCAGCAAATATCAACCAATAATTTAAATTAGATATTCTTAATTTTGGATGTTCTGTTTCAAAAAAAACATCTATAGAATTATATGTCTATTTGATTTTTAAAATTTTTTTATTGTATGATATATGATGTTCTGTTTTTAATATTTTGGATGTTTTTCTTTTAGGTCTAATTTTTTTTTGCTGATTTGTTGGTTAAAAAAATATGAACTACCTATAAATATTTTTTCTATATTTATGGAGATAATGACACTCTTCTCTACTTCAAGATGTTTAAATAAATTAAATCACTATATTTAAATGAATCTTTCCTCTTTTTTATTTCTAAAATTTTTTTTTGCTGGTGCAAAAGTTTTTTTTTTTACAAAGACAGTTGTATTCATTTTATTGATAATGTAATAAAACGATTACATGAATGGAGGTCCAACTTGAACGTAGATTTGTTAAAGCCAAACTCGAGTTAATAATCCTTTGACATGAAAGTATGCAAGATTGAATTCATAAAATAAAAACACTCCAAGACAATGATTTTGTTTTATAATACATGTTGAATGGTATAGCTTCAGAAGACAATCCAGGCCTATATGACTGAGGCGAAATGGTTGAAAAACAACTATACACCAACAATGGCAGAGTACATACAGACATCAGCAATATCATCTGGTTATCCTGTACTCATCACAATTTCTTTCATTGGCATGGGAGATTTGGCAACAGAAGACATCTTCAAATGGGTAACAAGTAAACCCAAACTGGTTAAAGCTTCTGCAATTATCGCTAGGATCATGGATGATATTGTCTCTAATGAGGTATATTCATATTCATGTACAATATACAATAAGTACATACAGGTCCAGCTGACATTATAATTGAATTTTAGTGAATAATTTTCTTCAATGTTTTTCCTTAAACAGTTTGAGCAGAAAAGAGAACATGTTGCATCAATCATAGAATGCTATATGAGAGAATTTGATGTATCTAGGGAAGAAGCCATTCAAGAAATGAAAAAGAGAGTTACGGATGCTTGGAAGGATACGGATGAAGAATGTCTCAAGCTAACTAAAGTTCCAATACCATTTCTAACACGTATTCTTAACATGTCAAGGTTTATGGATGTGATGTACAAAGATGAAGATTGTTACACTCATGCTGGAGGAAAAATGAAAGAATGCATTGAGACTTTGCTTGTCAATGCAGTGCCAATAATGTGAGAAAGAAGCATATGAAACCTCTTATGCCTAATTAAAATATAATCTAAATAAAATTGGAGGAGTATACTTTTCTTATTATCCTTTGAATTATTTAATTATATATTTTCACTCAGATATTATAATTATAATTATAATAGTAAAATCTACAAAACTATGCTGTTTATGAAATGCTATAATATGACAATCTGCTCCTATTTGGTTAAGAATATTAAATATATATAGTTTATTTATCATTTATTGTAATGTTGTAACTTTTTAGTTATTATTACGTTAAATTTGTGTAATGATTAATAACAACAATACTATGAAATTAACGTTAAGGAATTATTAGGAAGACAAAAAATTAAATTATTATCTAAAATTAAAAAAATTATCATCCGAAATTAAAAGACGTTATTATATATCCAAACATAATATATGAATTATCATTCGTAATTCTTCTACCATCACCATCAAGTCCATTTGTCTTTGAAATATGTTGACTTCCAAAACTTTCTCAATGATTAATTATTAATTTTTTAATATTATTTTACGCTTATTTTTACTTTAATTTATGTCTAGATATAATTATAGTTAAAATTATGCTAGGGAACCAATACAATATTAGCCAACAATCTAAAATTAAAAAATAAAGAGAAATGCTAGGGAGCCAACGTTAGAAAGCTCATAGGGAGCCAATGAGTGTAATTAGGGAAAAAATGGGTGGTAAAAAAGAAAAGAGAAAAGAAGAAAAAAGGCTATGGGCCACTTATTGGCTAACAAACTAGGGGCTCCCTAAACTTTCTCAAAAATAAATCATCCAAAATTAAAAAAATAGATCATCTAGATAAATAAAACAAATTTGGAAAACGATCATCCAAAATATAAAACTATTGATTATCCAAAATTGTTAAAAAATGATCGTTAAAAATGATAAAAGTGAACATTTTGAAATTAAAACAAATACAAATTAAACATCAAACAAAGAAGGTAGAGAGGAGCAGAGGAAGAAGACCATTGACGAAGACCAAGATGGCCTCAAGATGCTCGTCGCCGACAAGACCGTTGAGTTGAGGAGGAGCTACAGAAATGAAAAAAGGAAGAACGTGCATGTTTTCACGCTCTTTTTTCATGAAAATGGATTGGAAATGCTTTATTGGATTTGGTTGTGTAAATTAGATGTACATGTAGAATTACTGTTATTTTTTATTCTTTTTTTTTGAAAAGTTAAATGTTACATTATTTTTATCGAAATTAAGACAACACAAAATAATAAGATTATAATCAAACCCAAAAATCTAAATTGGAGTTAAACTCATGATACAAACTTCTGTTATCATACGCATTAGAAATCATGTCACAAACTCCTGTTATCGTCAAAGTCAAAAATCCAAACTAAAGTTCAAACATATACTACTTTAATCAGTTTATAATCAAACATATTTCAAATTATATTATAAAGTCGGGTCATAATCAAAAGTTCTCAAATTATTAATCAAATTAAAAATCCAATCAAAATGTAAACTCATGCTATAATCACATTATATAATCACATTTCAAATCATATTACAAAATCTTTGATTATAATCAAATTAACACTACTACAATTCTGTCTATTATCGACACCCGTTCGGACGCTTGGAGAGAAGCGGAGGTTTTCGACGACTAGGCCGTCGATACTTTATGTAAGCATCGATAATTTTATGCCACCACTGTCTAATGATCGGATGGCAGAGTTAACCCATATCCGAATGTCCTAGGCATACACAATAACGACGCACCTAGGTCTTGCAACAGACTCGAATAAATTTGCGTCACTGAATAAATTCACCAGTGGTGTAAATACACCGAATTGAATCCATATTGTTAAGGTCCTCCCGCTATTGGCAGGGGCGTAGTGTTAACGGCATCAGAATTAACTTCGTTCCTCCCATCCGTTGCCCTTAGGGATCGACAGCTAAGGTCATTCGCACACTTTAACCCATAGCCGAGACAGAAGGTCACCACTCGCTACTAACGGAAATCATAATTGCAGAAATAAAACCGACAGCATAACAGTAAAACATAATGGCAAGAAAATAAACGGACAGAACAATGACAATAAAACTAATTAATTCGGAAATCAATTCAGCAGAGTAACAATATATAAAACAGACAATAAAAGCAATAAAATGTTTGGCTAGTGAATTGGACAAAAACTAATGGAACCCTAAACTAAACTAGAGAAATGGTGTGTGGGTTCTCCTCAAAATGGTGATGGCCTCCTCTATTTATAGATTCTGAAATCCCCTGGTGCGTACGCACTAGCTCCGTTTTCGAACATTGGGCGGGCACGCCCAAGGCTTGTGATGCGTACGCATAGGGCCTTGGTTGCATACGCACATGGTGCAGAATTGGGCCTTCTAGGTTTTCTTTGCGATCGTCTCGTTCTTTTCGCCCTTTTTAGCCACTTCCGCTCCGAACTTTGCCTATTAAAGCCTGAAACACTTGAACGCACATATCAAGGCATCGTGCGGAACGAGAAACGGGTGAAAACATAGTAAAAATTGGCTAAAATAGCGAGTAATTACATTTACAGTCCTAAGGAACGAGTATTCGCAAACAAGGCTATTTTGCTAGTATTTAAGTGGTAAGAGGTCGATAATAGGTCAATTTATAGTGTGAAATTACCCATCAAAATGGGGTTTATCAAGATACGGTATCAAATTTTTACTGATTTGGGCCTTCTTAACATAACACAGACTTGGGTGGGCTGGTGTTAGGTGCGTGTTAAGTAACGGCCCAATGGATCAACGCTAACACGGGCTAGGCTACATCAATTTAACTATCACACAGGTCCTTAGCTCGTGTTACAGGAGAGGACTATAACGCCATGGGATAGCCCGTGTCACAGCTTAAAGCTATAACGCCAGTGGCTAGCCTGTGTTACCATCAACGTCTATATAAGGGTCGTGTTGCCCTACTCCAACCCACAGTTTAGTTTCCAATTTCTTCCTTCTTTCACTCACACTTCCCTCTCTCTCATATTAGTAGGGTTGTTGTTGCTATGGGTGTGTGAGGCACAGGAAGGAGTGGGGCACGCGGTGGTGCACAACAAGATGAGCCAGTTGTGGATGAACCGGTAAATTTATACAGGCTAAACGAGTTGTGGCACATTGCAGGAGCGCTCAACACCTAGGTTTGTCTAAATTATAAATTTGTTAATTATAATATTTATGTAATATATTAATTAGTAATGTGATAAGATATTATTAGTATGTGCTTCTTGTTGTTCATTTGTAATATTTATTTTTTAAGAACTAATTAAAATGCTAACAGATATAGCTATTTTGTAATTACAGAAATAATATGTAGTATTTATATTTTAAGATATTATTATTATTATTATTATGGACTTAGTTAAAATGTAATAGTATTTTGTGTACATTGTTTCTTTATTGATATGTAATTGAAATGTGATCTTAGGGTGAATAGTTAGTATACGTAATTATGAATTTATTGTGCATGTATTTATGTCTTAATTTGTGTTCCGAACTAGTTTTTAATATTTATATAGGTCATAAAATACTTATTCATGTTGTAATATTAATTTCTTTTAGATTTAATAGTACTTTGTTCATAATATATGTCGTTTGATTGGATATGTAATTCAACTTTGCCGTTAAGAAAAATAGTTAGGAAAATTCTACTAAGACATTTAAGTGTCTTCTAGTGAGGATATTATCATATTTGGAAATTTTATTTCTCTCATAATGATAGCATTAACTACACATTAGATTATAATAACACAAATCTATGGTTAAGATTCAATATGTTCACTAGAAGACACATTGGTGTCTTCACCAAAGACCTTCCCAAATAGTTATTATACTTGGAGAATGAATTTGCAATTAAAGACACATGCTTTTGTACATGTAGAGGGAGAGGGTGCTCCTACCGAGGCGATGTGCCTTCTTGATGATCCCGCCGTTGTTGTTGATCCCATTTATCAGGCAAGCAGGGTTTGAGTACGCGGTACAGCTGCGAGACTTTTGTTTTGACATAGCGCTCCTTTCCGCATTCGTGGAGTGATGGAGGCCTGAGACCCATTCGTTCACCTCCCGTGGGGCGAGTGCATTATCACGCTTCAGGATGTGGCCTATCATTTGGGTCTTCACATGATCGGGGGATGCCTGTGAGATTTTGTCACATATTACCAGAGTGAGTCGTGGGACTTGGTGGAGGAGTTTCTTGGGGCACAGCCACCACCGGTTCATGACGAGAGGAGGGTGGTATTTGCCATCCGCATGAGGTGGTCGCGGGAGAGGATTCAGCAGATGCATGCCCATGTCGATGATGTTACCCTCAGATAGTATGACAGGTGCTACATTCTGTTGTTCATAGAAGGTTACCTGATGCTAGATACATCCAGTAATCGAGTGCATATACATTGGGTTCCACTTCTCAGGGATTTTGATGCATGTGCGGAGTTGTCTTGGGGTAGTGTCATGCTTGCATGGACCTACAGGTCCTTGTGCAATGCTGTAATGAGGGACATGACCGATGTAGCTGGATGCATTCCGTTGGTGCTTTCTTGGATATACCACAGATTTCCCCGTTGGTCTCCCCCAGATAGGGACGTTGTTGCGTGGCCTTTAGCTCACACGTAATATGTCAGTGGATTTATGTTTTCAGATATTATTATCTTGTGCTTCTGTTTTATTAACGATACTCGTACACGATACATATTTCTGCCTTGTTTGTAGATTGATCGGTTATCTGCAGCCTAATAGAGAGAGACAGGAGGGCAGACTATTGAGGTGGCGAGATGCCTTGGACCGATAAGACATTGGGCGGGTAAGTGTCATAAGAATAATTTAGTTAAGATATTATACTCATTTAGCTGATAATATGTGTAATGACCTTTTTGGTGCAGTTTCGGTGGACCCCGTATGACACACTTGATTTACAGGCCATTGTTCCTGAGTGGATTCTCTCACATGTCGAGATATACACTTGGAGGTCTGTGGTGCCAGTCGTGAGCTTCAACTACGTGCACATGCATCACATGGATCATGTGCTTAGGCACTACGGTGGAGAGTAGCATGTGCCTCGAGACCCGGTTGATGTGACCAGATTTATGACATCGACCGACAGGGGTGACGATCGGTGGTGGCTTGATACACTGAGCACCTAGTATGATGGTTGGCGAGCTAAAGGCACTCAAGAGGTCCTTGTTACCATACACGAGTGTAGGGCTTTCAGGGGGACTCAGGATTATTTCACTTGGTATGTGGCTGCATGCTGAGGGAGGTTTTTGTCCCTGTCGTCCCGGCTGGATGACCCTTGGTGGATGTTTGCACCTCTGGATCTACCATTGTCTACTACGCATCTGAGGGACGAGTTGACCATGACGGAAGATGCACCTGCTCGTTGCAGGAGGAGTGCACATGCTCGAGGGGGAGGGGCAGGAGACCGATGGTATAGGCAGATCGGCCCCTGGCGCCAACGAATGCATGTGATCGACGGCAAAGACAGAGGATGGGTGCCGTTGGTAGCCTCGATAAGGCGCATGAGGAATCTGCCGAGTTCGCCCAACATGAGGAGCATGGCAATGGAGGAGAGCATCTGCACGTGTCCCCAGCACGGTCATCGTGGTTCGATCCTATCATCATAGGGTCTTCATCGATGATGCCCACAGTTGTCGCTCCATCACATGCTTGCTTGATTTCAGAATCTCCTGATCCGTATGTGCATGATTCGTTCGAGAGGACAACCCTTGATGATGTATTTGACATGGTTTGTGAACCAGATACGGTTATTATGCAGCAGGCAGTGTCATACAGGACAACCAGGGATCATCGGGTTGACCCCAGCAGCTCGGCATATGTGGCACCTCCGCCCCCACCCCACCGTAGGCATCGCCACAAATGCAGCACGACACATGGGATCAGGGTCATTTGTCTCCCCATGTTATGGGATATCCTGTCAAGGGCTTGGGTGGAGCTGGATCTCAGTACGGTACTCCACCAACATACTATGACTTCATGAGTGGCCCGCTCCCGACCACGACTCAGACCGAGACAGCACCGACTGACCCCTCTCCGCCACCCGTTCATTAGAGACCCACGAGGGCAGTTAGACCACCCACATGTGGTATTGGTGGGCACCTATATCATGGTGGTGGTTACTTGTGATTATGCTTTCGTAGTTAGTTGTCTTTATGTTCTTAGACGTATTTCTTGGTTATGTATTTCGTTTTGGGACATGCTGTGTTTATCTTGCATTTATATATTTTGAAATTCAGACATGTTAGGTTTAAGATCTTGCATTTATGTATTTTAAATTTCGGACATGGATTCTGTATTATTCCGAATATATTATGGTTATTTCGGCATTGTGGACTTCATATTTTTTTAATTTATGTATGTTGTATTTCGCGAATTGCATCAAGAACTTGTAGTGGGCGACAGCTAAAGACGAAATTAGATAACCATTAAATGATAATAAGTTGCAGTACAATTGAATGCAAAAGTAGATAAAAAAAACAAACCGACACGATAATAAAATCACTACGGAAGATAAAAAAGAAACCATGGTGAGCATCATATAATCGCTTATACTCCTAATCCTCAGGGTGCTTGGAATTAGGACAACCCCGCCTTGTATGCCCCAATTGGCGACACAAACCGCATCGCTTCTCTTGACGTTCAATGAGGTCCATCTCATTCCTAATCCTAGTAGAAACCGGTATCCCCTTTCGCTTCCGACGCATGAAGGGATTGAGCTTAATAGTTGCTCCATACCAATCAGGCCATAGTCTCTCATCCGGAATCGAAGGAAAGTCCACATCATAAACCTTTTGCCATGAATCCAAGCCATACATAGGATCGACAAATGGACCCCACTCTATGCCAACTGCAGCACATGCCGACACTGTCGATGTAGCCGCGGGTTATCTGAACCACCTCCTCTACAACAAACATTGCCGACTGATGATCGCAACTAGTGACACGCATCTTTGGCAAGTCATCCTTGTGCTTTTCTATTTCAGAAAGCAGGAACTGAGTCCACATGTTACCCCTAGTGATCTGTGCATGTGCTTCCTGACCCTTCCTAATCCATAGCCGCTGAAAGTGCGTATATGTGGCTTTAATGATAGACGAGATCGGTAGGTATCTTGTACCCTTCAAAAATGCATTTATACACTCCGATAAGTTCGTTATCATGTGACCCCATCTGCGACCCTCGTTGCAGTGCTGCAACCGCAAACTTTTTTCAAAACGAGCAACCCAAGCATGCATTTCCAGCCTCCTCGTCTCTGGTGCCTTCATGTATCCAAGATACTCAACCTCAATGTTAGCATACACTGCATTAATTAGCAAACGCTTACCCTCCTTCAACTTGAACTTGTTGCTGAAGTTACTAGGCATGTGACGGACACATATTGTATATGCACTCGGAGGATGCCACCCACTGTCCTCTTTTTCAAGGGCCATTTTAATTAAATGTGACCAATCTGAAATTAGAAGGATCCCCTCTTGACGGACCACATGTTGCCTCAGATTCGTAAGGAAGAATGACCGCGAGTCTGTTGTTTCTGAGTCCACAATTGCAAATGCCGCAGGAAATATGTTCGAGTTTTCGTCCTGTACGACAACCATCAAAACACACCCCATACTTCCCATATAGATGTGTTCCATCAATAGATACGAATGGCTTGCAATGTTTCAAGGCCTCGATGCACTGGTGAAAACTTCAAAATACCCTCTCAAACTGGCAACAATTTGCGTCTAGCAAAACTCCATTGTAATGGGGCCCAACCCCTTGGTCCACAATGGTTCCGTGGAAGAAATGTTGTAACGCAGCAAAAAGCTTCAGCAAATTGGCATAAGACTCCTCCCAATCTCCGTACAACCTTGCAATCGCCTTTTGTTTCTCAATCCGCACCTTTTTATACAAGGGCTTGTAGTGATAGCTTTGTTGAATTGAGGTTCGCAAAACTGCAATTTCGATGGACGAATTAGACTTGATCGTAAGTAATATGAAGTCACATATCAGAGTACTGTCCAGCTGCGCGTGGTCTGCTGACATGGAAGTTGCAGACAAGAGTGCGGCCCCCCAAACCTCCTAATTTAATTTCCCTATTACAAAACAAAGGACCCGTCACCAAGCAAAACTTAATAAATAGTTCAAGATGATATTCACGACACTTACCAATAACCAATGTTTATGCACGACACACGTAGATTCCAAGCACAGCATGCCTCGTGCTGCTTGCAGCGGCACACATACTTGTAACGATCAGACTCCAGCACTTTATACTTGGCTGCCTTTTGGATGCTATAGTTCTTCACAGCCATGTGCACAACTTCCCTACAACTAAAACGATGCCCAACCTTGAACTCCTCTCCTCCATCTAGGTTGAGGTAATCATTCTAACCCCCCTCCATGACCATCTCTAGGCTCCTCCTGCATAGCATCCAAGTTGAGCGTGTGGAAGTGGCTGCTAATAGAGGACAAATCGGGTATAGCTGCTAGTGCTGGAAGTAAAAACCTATGACCATGTTACGTCTTAGCAACATACTCAGCCTCGTCGAAGCTGTCGGTATATTCCTCAGTCTCACCCAAGTATTCTCCGTCGGATCCATCGTCTGAGTCATAATCCATCTCCATAAACACTTCCGGGGTGGCGATCCGAAGTGGTGGTGCATCAATTGCACCCATAAGGCCTGCCCTTCAGTTGGATGGACCAGCTTCGGAACGGTTGAACAGTTGCTTTCTTGCAGAAGGATATGATCTATTTACATGATGTGACACACATCCTTGACCTAGTGTCTGCAACAATGAAGTTACTCATGGTATACACTTTAAACTCTTCAAGCTTATCCCTCCACTGCTTAATCAAAGATTTTGGAACCGATCCATGTGCTCGAATACCATGTTTGTAAAATAGGTAAACATTAATCCATAACAAAAAAATCAAGTAGACAAATTAAAACACAATAATACAATATTAAATTAAAATAATAACATTATTAACATATTGAATGACCATGTCAATACTATTGGTCTCATCCTCGTTATTCTCATGAGGTTTTTCCTACAACCGAATTAAGTACACGTTGAAGCCCAACAAAGCTTTTAAGGCCAACTGAAAATAATTTAAGATTGATCATCATGTTCTAACCCTGATATAGAACATGTTGATCAATCTTTTCTTTAATTTTTTTATTGTATCAATGTCATTGAGTCATATTATTACTTGATATAATTTAATTTTGGAATGTACTTATTTGATTTTTAATTACAAATATCATACTCTAAATATAGAAGTTTTTAAAGTTGTAATTCAAATTTAACTTGGGAAGGTCTTCAAAATATTACTCAATCAAGAAAACACTTTAAAACTAACGATTCAAATTGATCTTACATATTTCAAGAAACACCTTGAATGATTTAAGTAAGAGTAATGTGAATTTAATTTTGGAAGGTACTTATTTGATTTTAATTTCAAATATCATACTATAAATATAGAAGTTTGTAAAGTTGTAATTCAAATCCAAATTTAACTTGGGAAAGTCTTTAAAATATTATTCAATCAAGAAAATCATTTAAAACTAACGATATAAATTGATCTTACACATTTCAAGAAACACTTTGATTGATTGAAGCAAGAATAATGTGAACACTTGACAGAAAATTGACGCACTACTTGGTATGATAATAATATGACACTTATTAAACAATTATCCTAACGCTACATTCTTATAATGAAGTAATAGATAATTGATAGATAGATAATAAAAGAAAAACAAAAATTCTATTTTGATAGGCATCAACAATTCTTTAATAACTTTCATCACATCCTTTCTTTCTATGCTTGTGTTCATTAGGAACTGAAATTTAACTCCCAGAAGAAAGTTGACTGATACAAACAGTTGTAGAAGAGTTGTCTCCAAGGAGTCTATAAAATAGGAGCATTGTAAATTTGTAATCAAGTCTCTAAGGATGGAACAAATAGTGGAATAAATAATGCAACACTGAAACACAAACTTTAAAAGAGTTCAACTAACCAAAAAATTCATATGGATCAACGGATTTCGCATGTAACAATTTTGGTATGACTTTGATAACAAAAGGATGCAACTCAAAAAAGAGAACTTCAATGCCTCAAATGGTTGTTTTCTTGCAGAAAATTAGGATCATTTTACATGATGTGGCACGAGTCCTTGATCTAGTGTCTACCACAATGAAGTTACTCATGGTATAAATTTTAAACTCTTCAGGCTTACTCCTCCTATTTGATAAGCATCGACACTTCTTTAATAATTTTCACCGCACTCTTTCTTTCTATGATTTAACACCCGGAAGAAAATTGACTGATACAAATAGTTTTAGAAGAGCTGTCTCCAACGAGTCTGCAAAATAGGAGTATTGTAAGTTTGTAATCAAGTTCCTAAAGATGGAACATATAATGGAATAAATAATGGAAATTGAAACATAAATTTTAAAAGAGTTCAACTAACTAAAAAATTCATATAGATCGACGGATTTAACATGTAACAATTCTGGTATGACCTTGACTACAAAATGACGCAACTCAAAAAAAGGAACTTCAACGCCTCGAATGCTTGTTTTCTTACAGAAGATTATGATAATTTTACATAATGTGACACGCGTCCTTGGTTTAGTGTTTGCCATAATGAAGTTATTCTTGGTATAAATTTTAAACTCTTCAAGCTTACTCCTCCATTGTTTAATCAAAGATTTTGGAGTCGATCACTGTACTCGAGTACCCTACTTGTAAAATAGGTAAACATTAATCTTATAACACCTAAAATTTTCAAGTGGACAAATTAAAACACAATAATACAATATCAAATTAAAATAAAAAACTTAACTTCTTGGATAACAATGTCAATACTATTGGTCTCTTCCTCATTATTCTTATCAAGCTCTTCCCACAACCAAATCAAGTACCAACAGCCAACATCCGCAAGAAAATCAGTAGCAAAAGTCATTTGATTTTTCTTTTCCAAGAAAGATAAATGTCGTCCTAATAGTGCAATATCAATCTGTAAGGGGTACAATAATGAATTTCCAACTGTTATATAGCACATGATCAATATTAAATTATTAGAGGAATATTTTCATATTATTTTTTTGATAGTATCAATATTATTAAATCAAATTATTGCTTGATATAATTTATTTTTGGAAAGTTCTTTTTTGTTTTTTAATTCCAAATGTTATACTCTTAATATAGATGTTTCTTAAATTGATTTAGATATTTGATTTATAATTTGATTTCAAATCATGAACAATATTAAATTATGATAGAAATCTTTTCATATTATTTTTTTATGATATCAATACCATTAAATCAAATTATTGCTTGGTATAATTTATTTTTGAAAGGTCCTTATTTAATTTTTAATTCTAAATGTTATCAATGCCATTAAATCAAATTATCAAATGTGAACACTTGTCATAAAATTGACGCACCACTTTGACATGATAATAAGCATCCACTTTAGTGCTTCATTCAACTTGAAACAATTTATTCCTGATGTTCAAATTGATCATACTAACTTTAAGAAACACTTTGATTTATTTAAGAAGGAAATCAACAACTTTAATTTTGGAAGGTACTTATTTGATTTTTAATTCCAAACACTATACTCTATATGTAGAAGTTTTTAAAGTCGTAATTAACATTCACATTTAATTAGAAATAGTCTTTAAAAATATTACCCAATCAACTATTTAAAACTAACGATTCAAATTGATTGTACACTTTTCAGTAAACACTTCGATTGATTGAAACAAATATTTCAGATTGATCTTACACATTTCAATAAACATTTTGATTGGTTGAAGCAAATGATACAAATTGATCTTACACATTTTAAGAAACTTCTTGATTTATTGAAGCAAGAATGTGTACACTTGGCATAATGTTGACGCACTACTTGGCATGATAATAAGTGTCCATGTGTCAGTCAAATAACCTAGCGCAACATTTTTATAATGAAGTAATAGATAGATTAATTTCTAAAAGATTAAAAATTAATCATATTCATCATTTTGTGACTCTATTAATAAGTTTTTTTTAAACGAATGTCCACATAAAATGTTGAGTGACATATCAACACTCTAAAAACAACATCCGTGTTGATTTATAAGAATTTTTTGAGAAAAAATAACGTCGTTTTATAAGATAGGACCAATCTAGCTAACTATTAATTCATGACAACATTTTTATCTCATGTCACTAATGAATATTAAATCATAGAAACGTTAGGCCTTTGAGGTATAAAATATTTCTTATATGAACGACACGTTATACTGCCAATTAAATGAGAGTATATGTGCAAGGAAAATGAATCGATAGTCAGTTTTATCTTTCAAAGATTTTATCAATTAAATTAATTCATTAAAGATTAAAAATTAGTCATATTCATCCTTCTATCACTCATTAACAAGATTTTTTAATGATTATCCACATAGAACGTTGAATGACATATCAGCATACTAAAAATAATATTGCATTAATTTATAAGAATTGTTTAAAAAAAATAAAAATAACATTATTTTATAAGATAGGGCCAATTTAGCTAACTACTAATTCATGACAATATTTCTATTTCACGGCACTGATGTATATTAAATTATAAAAACGTTAGGCCTTTGAGGTATAGAAAATTTCTTATACGAACGAGACATTATGCTGGCAATTAAATGAGAGTATATATGCAAAGTTTAATGGTTAAATTAGTCCCTGAAAATGAATTGATAGTCAATTTTATTACTGAAAGATTTTATCAATTAAATTAGTTCCTAAAAGATTAAAATTAATCAATTCGTCCTTCTATCACTTCATTAATAATTTTTGTTAACCATTGTCCATATAGAACGTTGAGTGACATATCAGCACCCTAAAAATAACATTGCGTTGATGTATAAGAGTTGTTTGAGTAAAAATATCATTGTTTTATAAGATAAGGACCAATCTAACTATTAATTCATGACGACATTTTTATCTCATGTCACTGATGAATTAAATGATAGATAAGTTAGGCCTCTGAGGTATAAAAAATTTCTTATACGAACGACACGTAATATTGACAATTAAATGAGAGTATATATATGATATGTTTAATGGTCAAATTAGTCTCTGAAAACGGGTTGATTGTCAATTTTATCTATGAAAGATTTTATAAATAAAATAATCCTTAAAATATTAAAAATTAATCATATTCATCATTCTGTTACTCTATGATTGTTCACATAGAACGGGGTGATATATCAGCACCCTTAAAACGACATTACGTTGATTTATATTGTTTGAGAAAAAGTAAAAATTGTAGAATTATCCTCATTATTCAACTATAATAGGACGTTGTTTTTTTTTCCCAAACAACTCTTATTAATCAAGACAAAATTATTTTTAGGGTGTTATTAATGTTTCTTGTAGTCAATTATTAACAAAAATTATTAATAGAATGACAAGAGGATGAATAAGATTAATTTTTAATATTTTAGAGACTAATTTGATTAATAAAATCTTTTAGGAACGAATGTAACTGTCGGTACTTCTTTCAAAAACTAATTTGACCATTAACCTATATATGATAGGATATATAATGCCTTAAATAATATTGAATTTTTGATAAGGTAAGGTGAGGAAGATTAAAGCGACGGAGTAATTAATATAGAATTTATAATTTTTACTATGTGGGGTCACTTTTATGGTTTTATTGCATGTGACTATCTTAGTTTAAAATATCTTCGATGCTAGTATTAATTTCAATTTTATTTTGGGTTTCACAAGATGTAATATGAATATTTATGGAAATCATATGTGTAATTAGAAAAATAATGGGTAGTAAAGGAGAAAAGAAAAAAAAATGATATTGACTTCCTATTATCTCCCTAATATTGGCTACCAAAACTCTCATTATCTATTATTTATTATATAATATTAAAATTTGGTTTATGTACTTAATGATAGAGCCTGACATGTCAAGCACGCTTCTGAAAATGTTTCCTAATATATTTTTCTTAAATCATTAAATCAGATCAATTAACGAATTAACATAAATATTATAAAATTAATTGATCAAATTAATTAATAACTTAATATTATTAATTAATATAAAATCTTGTCACATTCTATTCTAACAATATCATATTTCAATTAAATTAGAACTATCATTTCAATATTTTACGTTCATTAATATTTTTATTAATATCAATTTAAAATTATATATTTTTTTATTAATTATATATTTTTTGTACGGGAATATGCTAATAATATGACATATAGCGATTCAATTTAAAGCACATGATTAAGATTTTCGATCAAACGGGTTAGTCCGACCTAGCTATTTAATTTAGATATGTTCCTTAAATCCACTTTATTACAATTTTTGAACCTACATCGTTTATGGCCAACCCAACAAATTAAACGGGTTAATCTATGTTTTTTTTAAAAAACTAAACCCTAATTTTAGATTAATAAATAAAAATTTAAACAAATTTAGAAAATTTTTAGGAAAAAACTTGAAATAGTTTTAAATTTTAGACTCCACTATGTTAATTTTTTTTAAAAGATTAAAAAAAAACAGATGTGCTAGAAAATTTAACCCGCAAGATTTTCTGGTTAATGGATATTTTTTTTCCAGATTAATCAGACTCATTTGTTTAGCTCAATAATGGCAAACTTTTGACCAGCGAATCTGGCAGTGACACATGGCTACGGTGGGCATCATTATGATGGCAAATAATGGCAAACTTTTGACCAACGAATCTCGCAGTGACACATGGCAAAAGAAATTTAAAAAAGTGCAAAATACGAAACGGGAGTATTGGGGCACTTGGGGGCATTTAAGGTATTGCAACATAGGAATCTTTTGAGATGGACAGGGCCTCAGTTTGGGGCTTTTTTTTTTGTCAAATAAACATTGGGCTTAAACAATAATATAATAACAACAATTGGATCACAATATTTTTTATAATGAAAGGATAAAAAATTTATTTTTGTTGGAATTTCTTTTGGGAAAATGGGAAATAAGGCCTAACACATAATAGAAAATGTGTTTATTAACATATGGTGGGAAAAAAAACAAAAAAAAAACATATGGTGAGAAAAAAATGACAATAATAAAAATAATAATAATAAATTAACCAAAAAAAAGATAATAATAATAATATAACACATAATCTAATTTAATGTATTATATAAAAAGATATACATGTATGTAAAAAAAACACATACATATAGTGGAATTAGTGACATGTCTGGTAAAAAAATTTTTGCGTTTTTAAAAAATTTCGTATTTGATAAATATATATATTACAAAAATATTTATAAATAGAAACATATAAAATATAATTTTATATAAAAAATTAATATAGATAAATAATAATTAATTAAAAATGAAAATTTTAATTATTGATAGAATAATTGAATAATATTATGTGTCACGAAAATATTTTTGGGTATCAAAATCAATCACCAAAATATGTTAACATATATTTATACGAATATAGTTAATTTGTTTTCAATCTATTATCTATTATATATATAATTATACAACCAAAATGTACCACATGACATTCTCTCATTGCAATTGAAATCAAATATTTCCATCCAAAATTAAGGAGCTCTCTCATTTATTCTCCTCCTATCATCTTTCTCTATCATCCTGCTTAATTTAACAACCAAAATGTAATACATTACACTTTCTCATTACAATTAAAATCAAATTTTTCCCTTCAAAATTAAGGAGTTCTTTCATTTATCGTCTTCCTATCCTCCTATCTATCTCTCACCTTAAATTAACAACCAAAATATGTCACGTGACGCTCTTTTATTACAATTGAAATCAAATATTTTCCTCCAAAATTAAGGAGCTCTCTCCTTTTTTCTCTTTGATCTATTCTTCTTATATATTTCTCACTTTAATTTAACAACTAAAATGTCCCACATGACACTTTTTTATTGCAATTGAAATCAAAATTTTTCCTCCAAATCTAAAGAGTTCTCTTCTTCCTTTTTCCCCTATTCATTAAATTAATTTAATTAATTTTTGATTTATTTAATAATTACAAATGATTATTCAAAAAAATAGCTTTTGTTAAACATTTATAATTTTTTTATAAAATATTTTTACTGTCAAATTTTCTTTATATATATTCTTATATGATTTTTATGGAAAAAAATTGTTGAAGAATTTAAAAATAAAAATTGGTTGTATTATTAAGTTATGAACTATTGTCCCAAGTGTAAATTTTATTTTCTTTATTTTTATAAATTTATTTTATTTTCGAATAATAGATAAAAAAATAAAATAACACTTAATTACCTTATCTAAGCATTAATTGTTTGACTGATTACAACACTCTTTATTACACGTAAAGTACATTTAATTGTCGCAATGAGCTGAGGGTTATTTAACACTTAAATTTATTATTTCTCAAAACTATAAATAAATCAATATTCAAGATTTAATCAAAGTACATATCCTCACTGAAAGACATTTTAGGTGTCTTTATCAAAGACTTATTATTATTATTATTATTATTATTATTATTATTAATTGTGTATTATTTTTTCGGTAATAATGTGTATTATTATTATTATCATTTTTTTCCCCACACCATGTTCATTTTTTTTCGATTACACCAATTTTTTTAGTACAAAGGTTGATTACACCATGTGTTCGTACCCAATTCCAAGGCCCAGAGCATAAACCCACCTTTGGGCCATTTTCGGAGATCCATCTCGCCAAACAACTCAGAGGCACGAAGTTAATTCACTCGGCCCATGAGCCAGCGGGACGTCCGACTTGCGTGGACTAGTCGGACATTTCCGACCTCTAGCACGGACGAGCCCACAATGGGCAGAATGCTAGGCCCAACTTCTCGGCTAGCCTAGGAGATCCGATCCAATAAGAGGGACCCGACCTGACGTGCCCTCCACGAAAGAGATGTGGCACGATCTCTCCTTCCCATCGGAATAGGAGACGTGCCTAACTTGCACTCCTCCGAAACATCAGTACGTGCATTTCCCACTATCACCACTACAGGTACATTTATGCCTATAAATACCCCATGGGCACACAGGTTTGAACACACTGAACACAATACTTCTACTACACTTAAGCTATGTTTGCACCTTGTCTGACTTGAGCGTCGGAGTGTTTTGCAGGTTCTCCCCCCCGCCTGTTCCATTGAAGGTTCAGCAATTGAATTCACAGCAATAGCCCACGCTTGGACTGGATTGGGCTTATTCGGTTCCGCATTCACCTCGGAACACCATGTTAATAAACACATAAACTATTAAATTATTACATGTTAGGCCTTATTTCCTATAAAATTAAATCTTTGATCCTTTCATTATAAAAAAATTTTTGATCCAATTGTTGTGATTATATTGTTGTTTAAGCCCAATATTTATTGGACAAAAAAAAAAAGAAGCCCCATACTTAGGCCCTCATCTCAAAAGATTCCTATATTACAATATCTTAAATGCCCCAAGTGCCCCAACACCCCGTATCCTATTTTTCATTTTTTAAAATTCTTTTGCCATGTGTCATTTCTAGATTTACTGGTCAAAAGCTTGTCATTATTGGCCATCATAATGATGTCCATCATAAAAACTCCCATAGATATATAGGTAAATTTTTTGGTACAGGCATTAATCCATACAGGCGTGTGCTGTTGTAGTCGTTGGATTGCCAACACGTGTACCAGCGTATCATTCACATGCATGAATGAAGCATGTGGGAGACAGCTAAACAGGTGGGTGTCAAGAACTGTCGGGAGCTATATCTTTATTGTGAGCCGAGAGCCTAAAGGGCAGTGGCTTGTTTAATGGTGTAGTTTGTTGTTGAAGGTGAGTGTCATTGCTTTTTTTTAATGGGTTTCATGGGCTTGCAATGGTTGCCTTTTGTTGGAGAGTATGTTGAGTCTTGGGCCGAAAGATGGAGATGGGCTAGTGTCATGCTGGACCCAATATGTGGAGATTATTATTAAATTGCATTAACTAAATGTCCAAAAAAAAAATTGCATTAACTACAAAAAATAACCATCAAAAACTATAAAATTGATAAAAATAATCATAAAAAATTTAAATGACAAAAATATTTATGAAAGATTCAAAATCATGATGCCAAATATTTATAAAAGATTGAAATGACAAAAATACTCATAAAAAAATTTAAAATTGTAACAAAAATATTCAAATATTATATAATTAACTAAGCATTTTCTGTAAAAAAAAAATTACTATTGAATATTTTTGTCACAATTTTTAATCTTTTATAGATATTTTTATTGATTGAATATTTCATAGTTATTTTTGTAATTTTATCGATATTTAAGTCTTTCATTGTTATTTTTGATAATTAACTCTATATAAATTATTCGATTTTTCTATCGTTATGAGTTCATAATAATATGAATGTAATACATTGTAAAGAGGTTAACATATGATAAATAGTATAATATCCTCTAACAATACAACAAATGGGTATTTTTGTTTTACATAATAAAATATTACAATTCCATGAGAAAATATAAAAAATACGTAGTAAAATTGACATGTGTATTCTTTTTTTTGTCATAAAAGAAATTGCGATAATATTTATTCCAATGTTGGAGAACGACTTTGTAATACAAAATAGTAAAATTCGCATAGAAGTATTTAACGACTTTGAGTATTTAAAAATGAAATTTAACGGTACAATAATAACATTATAGCAACACTTTTTTTTTTTTTTTGGTCTGGGAGCAACTATTTAAAATGTAATATACAACATTTGACGATTTACTGCATAGAGTCATAGACTAGAACACCTCCATCTGATTATCGAAAATTATTTTATTGCTATTACAGTAAACGAACTTGAGGCAACGCATCTTTTGAAGACTGGGATGCCTTGTTATGTACAGAAGTTTGAAGGACCAAGTTTACGTTCAACATTTATTCTACAGAAGACTAACAAAGTCTTATACGAAAATTTAAGAGATAAGCCAGATTATGTCCAAAAAAAAAAGATAAGCCGAATAGTATTACACTATTACTTACATCATGGGCACCAACATTTTTTCGTCCACCAACGTTTGTACCATCCCTAAACCCAAACTCAAAAAGGCCCAAGATTCAACGGCCCATAAGATGGTTCATGCGGCTCACATCTCTCAGCATCGAGAACGAGCCAGCTCCGAACATGCACAGTAATCTGTCACGTCACCTGTACGCCTGTATGGATTGGCGCCTGTACGAGAGTGTTGCCCATATATATATATATATATATAAAATAATTAAATTTAATTAAAATCAACAACTGAAAATATAAAAACATCTAATTTTCAGTTATACTTAAAACGTTTTTCATTTTTTAATTATATTATGCTACGGTTAAAATGTTAACTCTATTTAAAGTTATGTATCACAAATCAACCAATTAGATATTGACATTTTACAGAGAATAGTTCACTTTTTCATTAAGAAGAGGTTAGATAGATAGAATTTATCTTTTTATTAATCACACACTTGTTTTTATTCCGATGTTTTGGCATTACTGTCATTTAATTTTCAGTACCACTTGTTGTTCGTATAATAAATTTGGGCAAGTTAATCCCAATAACCATTCTCATTCCAATATTATCAAATTACACCAAAATCAGAAAAATGATTAGATTGTTCTAAAAAAATTTTTTATGAAATTCGTGGCACCCTGCCACGGATTCAGAGTTTTAAAATTTATGTTAAATGATATATGTGTTACCCTTCCACGGATTCTGAGTGACTTGTATCTAAATGGGATTCATCGCAGGCTGCTATGGATTCTATAAACCATTGTAGTCTGCCACAGATTCTGTGTTTCTTGGCTTTAACTTAAAAAAAATTATTTTATAATAATTTGTATAATCAATAAATATATGATGATCAATGACATGAAAATTATATATTTTTGTTATACCTACTCCTATTTATATTTTTTATATTATACATGAATTAAATATCCCAATAAATTAAATACATTAAATATTATATGTTCAAGTAATATTTAAGTCTCGAATTTGTTTTTGAAATATTACATTACTATAACAACCTATTAGTTTCATAAAAAATATCAATATTTTTAAAAATTTATAAATTTATAGCCGTAATATATTCTCATCAATTCGATAAATTTTAAAAAATTGTTAATTGATAAACATTTATTAATTATGTTTGATAAACATTTGTTGGTCAGAATCCGTAGAACACTGCCATGGATTCTTTAAAATTTTAAAACTCTGAATCAGTGGTAGGTGTCACGGATTCCATAAAAAATTCGTTTTGGAACAATCTAATCATTTTTTTAGTTTTGGTGTAATTTAATCTCTATCTCTCAATCTCTGTCTCCTAATAAATTCTAAACCAAACATAATATCAAACTTAATTTCAGTTTTTCAATCTCAGTTCCCAATCTCAGTCTCTCTCTCAAACGCACCCTTATCAATTACTCCTTTAACTTTATATAGGTTACAATTCTAGTAGTTACAAAGAGATACTTCTATGTGAGTGGGAAGTTTTATCTCTATAATGGATGGGGTCATCCCAACTTTACTATCCATTAGGACACTGGACTTGAGTCAGTTCTTGGTTAATTCGATGTGCCCCTTGGGCCCTAGATTGACGATTAATCCACTCCGTGACTGGACTTATAGAAGAATACAGAGTTATGGCCCTTATCTGGGTTAGCCCTATTTGTACCGTGTATGAACAGTAACCATGACTTTTTTATTTTAGCCTTTGTTTCCATTTGTGAATTGATATTTAATTAAATGTATAATATTAATGTTATAAATATAGAAAAAATACCAAAATTATCCACAAAAAATTCGTACGATGACAAAACTACTCAAAACTACCCAAAATCAATATTTCGATAATAACGTTTGAATAATTTTGTCATACAAAACCCATCTTTTATAGGTAGAAAACTCATTTCTTTCTTTTATGGTAATTTTATCTGCTTCCAAATCTTTCGTTGATAGTTTTAGTATTTTTCCATAAATATATAATTATAAATGTTATTTATATGAAATTATAAATGTTAAATTAAATATTACTTTGGATTATGGCTACCTATCATTCCTCTTTTGGAATGGATAAACCTAAATCCAACCCGTTACAATCTTAATCCATCTTAACTAAATAGGAGCAGATTTCATATTATAGCATTTCATAAACAGCAAAGCTTTGTAGATTTTACTATTATAATTATAATATCTGAGTGAAAATATATAATTAGATAATTCAAAGGACAATAAGAAAAGTATACTCCTCCAATTTTATTTAGATTATATTTTAATTAGGCATAAATTAAAGGTTTCATATGCTTCTTTCTCACATTATTGGCACTGCATTGACGAGCAAAGCCTCAATGCATTCTTTCATTTTTCCTCCAGCATGAGTGTAACAATCTTCATCTTTGTACATCACATCCATAAACCTTGACATGTTAAGAATACGTGTTAGAAATGGTATTGGAACTTTAGTTGGCTTGAGACATTCTTCATTCATATCCTTCCAAGCATCCGTAACTCTCTTTTGCATTTCTTGAATGGCTTCTTCTCTAGATACATCAAATTCTCTCATATAGCATTCCAAGATTGATGCCACGTGTTCTCTTTTCTGCTCAAACTAAGAAACATTGAAAAAATTATTTATTAAAATTCAATTATAATGTTAACTGTACTTTTACTATGAACGATGAACGTAACGTATATTGTACATGAATATGAATATACCTCATTAGAGACAATGTCATCCATGATCCTAGCGATAATAGCAGAAGCTTTAACCATTTTAGGTTTACTTGTTACCCATTTGAAGATATCTTCTGTTGCAATATCTCCCATGCCAATGAAAGAAATTGTGATGAGTACAGGATAACCAGATGACATTGCTGACATCTGTATGTACTCTGCCATTGTTGGTATATACTTGTTTTTCAACCATTTCGCCTCGGTCATGTAAGCTTGGATCGTCTTCTGAAGCTACCATTCAACATGTAGATATAACAAAATTATTCTTTTGGAGTGTTTTTATTTAATAAATTCAAATGTTTTGACTATTTGAGAAGATGACGCTTTCCTTCCCATGAGATAATTATTTTAGTGATAATTATTTTATTTGATTAAAATATACCATATATATACACGGCTGACGAGCAAAAAGCACATATCTTTTAGAAATAGGAGGAAAATATCATTTTATCCAAAAGTCTCTTACTTCTTTTATAGCATATTTGATGCAATATGCTCTTCCTTGCTTTGCAAGTTCTTGTTCTGCTTCTTCATAAATCTTGAAGAGGGACTCATAAATTAATTTCATGTATTCTGGAAGATAATCCAAGCAACCAATATCCCACCTACACAATATCCACAAATGTCGTGATCATTAAATCAAAATTAAATTTTTAATTAAAAAATATGATATTTTTATTAACAGAAATACTAAAAGATCAACACTTCTAGGAAAATATTAATTTTAGGTGTACCGTGCACACCTCTTTTATTTAATTAAATTTAACTAAGTTATTTATTTTACTATACTAAATAGAAGACTATTTTTATATTACTTTTTGTACTATATGATTCGAAATAGTCTTCTATTTAGCATAAAAATAAATGATTTGGTTGAACTTGATCGATCAGAATAATTGTATAAATAGCATTACTAGACACAAAAAATAAGCGTCCTTTGATATTGATTTAAATGTAACAAAAAAGAATGTTAGATGACCGTCCAAAAATTCTATTTCGCGATGCGATTGGATATGATAAAAAAAATCTTTCATATTTTAGTTAGATACTTAAATATTACAAAATTTAAAATAATTATTCTAAAAATTGATTATAATTAAAAACTAAAATTACAACAAAATAAAATTCAAAAATAAAAAATAAAAAACTAATAATAAAAATGTATTTAAATTTGTATGGTTGTTGTATTGGATGATTTTAGATGTGTTTAAAAAATATTTTAAAAACTAAAATTTGTATGGTTTTAGATGTGTTTAAAAAATATTTTATATTCTATTATATTATTTTCGATGTGTTTAATATTTTTTATTATATTTTAAAATTTTCTCAACACATTTAAAATAATATAACTATACAAAAAAAAGTTAAAAACACATCTAAAATTCACAATTTTTTATTAATCAATCATCAAAACACATTTAAAATAATATAGTTGCATATAAAATAATTATAAACACATTCTAAAATCACCTAAATTTATTTTAAAAAATATATAAAAATCATGATATGAAAGTTTATATTCATCTGGTTACTAAGAGAAGAAGAAAAAAAAGATGCATAGAAAATAATAAACGGTTAATTAGGAAAACACATTATTATATTTATTTAATTAAAATTAAATTATATAGTTATGGTTTCTTTTAAATAAGAAAATAAATAATTAAAAATTTAGATTTTATAGATAAGTATGGATTATAAATTATGAATGCGTAAATTTATCCTTAAAAAGTAACAAGATGAGTTATGATCAGAGGGAGGAGGATATGGGAAGAACAGAAATATTTCTGACCAACCTTTCAATTGCCTCGGTGAAAAGTTTCAGTTCATCTATGGTCCCATATAAATCATATGTATCATCAACAATTGACAAAACACTGATCAGTTTTGTGAGTATTTTTCTAATTTGAGAATATTGTGGCTCAAAATAAACCGCTATGATCCAGTTATAACATTCCACAATTCTATCTCGAGCATACGGTAGTTTTGCAGCAACATCAAGCTCCTTCCACCACCTAAAATTAATGAAAAAGATAACGTACAATAACAAATGACAACATGAGCTTGAAAATAAAATATTAAAAAATTTAAACTTTTTTTTACAGTGATAGGGTTATGGTTAAATTAAAAAACTTACTTGCAAATACTGCTGACTTCTCTTCGATGCAAGTTTTGTAAGAAATTAAAATCTAATTTTGCAAGAGTGAGTAGAGTTTGATTATGGTCTGGATATTGCTCATATATTGAAATAAAACGGCGTGCCTCCAATCTCGGCAAACCTTGGTAGTAAGATTGACTCAAACTATATTTGACTTGTTCTTCAAGAATAGAAGAGCTCGATTTTGTAGCAGTGGATTTAAGCTTAGTTGAAGTGAATTCATAAACTTCATCTAAAATGTCTTCTCCATGAATCCGTAGATGAGAGGCTTCATACAACTCTATCAATCCCTCCACATTTGTAATAAGTTTTTCACTGAAGTTTCCATTCACATCCTTGAATTTTTCGAACACATCTGCATATTTTGTTCCATATACAGCAACAATTAAAGATAAATTAAAGATATAAGGACTGATACAAAAAAATCTAAAAGCAAAATTTTTATAATGACTAAAATGAAAATAACGTATATTATATATCATACCATATAAAAATTAAACTTAAAATATTTTAAAGGGATAACTACTATTTTAGTCCCTAAAATTTTATCCAAAAGTCAATTTCGTCCTCAATCTTTTTTCTTCAATTTACTTATAATTATTTATTTATTTAATAAAAAATGAATGGATATTTTTGTAATAAAAAAATAAAAGGACTATTTTAAATCAATTTCAAACTTAGGAACCATTTTAAAAAAAATTAGGAACGAAATTGATTTTCGAGTGAAATCTTAGGAAGTCCCATTTTAAAACGTTGCAAAAATATTATATAAAATTTTATGAATTTTTTTTTCTATACAACAACGTTTTTTTCTTCTGTTTAAAACCCTAAATATTACTTTATATAAGAAAAATATCAAAATAAATTACCCACAAAAATTTCAAATTAAACATCGACAAAACTATCCGAAAGACATGAGTTTTCTACCCACGAAAGATGTGTTTCGTTTCTTAAAACTATCCAAACGACGTTAACTAATTATTGATGTTTGGATATTTTTTTGTGACGTTTTGGATAGTTTCATCAAACAAAACTCGTATTTTTCTTTTATAAGTACTTTTATCAGCGACTAAATTTTTCATAGATAATTTTGTTATTTTTTTTGCATTAAATATATATGTTAAGATAAGGTATATACTTGATGAAACGCGATATCCATATTGCCTTAATACCCTAAAAGATAAAGCAAGAGAGCGAAGATTCTCCTCAATAATTATTATTTCTCCATTTTTGGTATAACTGTTGTGAATTTGTTGCAGCACTTCATGAATCTCCCTTTCAAAGTGATATTGAATGCCCAAATGACATATTAAATCAATCAAGTAAACTTTTGCAATGGGCATTGACGCAGCATCATCATCATCAATAAGCATTTTGGCCACTTCTTTCTTCAGTGTTTCAATTTGTGATGACTTGGTTTCATTAGGATGAAATTCCTGCATTAATTAATTTATATACATCCATGTGTGTATGTTAAATTATAGTCTTGAAAAAGAAATAAAATAAAATAATTAATTATTAATTAAGAATAATATAATATATGCATGCATGTATAAATATATATAATTAATTAAGCTACAATATATATACCATGGATTCTGAATAGAAATAATCCTTCCAAATACTAGGATGATAATTTGCTTTCTTTCGATCATGCATGTTGGATTTTGCATCATCAGGCTTGATAAAGTGAAGTACTGAAGTGTTATTAGTACTACACATCCTCCTCGATTTTTTTAGGATTGGAATCTATATGTTCTAACTTGGCGCATATACCCTTTGTGTGCGTCTGTATATATATATAAACACACGAGAAATACTCAATAATATTTATAAGTAATTTTATTTATATTAGCCAATAATTTATCTAATATATACACTATAATATGATTGAGTCATCTATTTTTATCAACAAAAATGTGCTAAATGAAGTATATTAAAGCAAATAATCCTTCCAAATACTAAGATGATGACGTGTGTGGTGGACTCACAAAAGTCATGGCTAAGGTAGATAGCAAGGTGGTAGGACAAAAACTATTCATTCTGTTAATGAGGACGAATTCGGATCCATCACATATTTTGTGGGTTTTGAGTATTTTACTCGTGCAAAACTGCAAATGCATGGGTAAATATAAGGAGTGTTCTGAAAATCGAATAGGTCTATTAGTTGGTTAGGTTTTAGTTAAAAAGTTTGAATGGTAAAAAAAATGGTAAAAACCGTGTTAAATAAGTGGTTAATCAGGGAACCGGTTAAATTGATTCGATTTTTTAAAAGAAATATTTTAAAAGAATTATATTATATTTTAAATGTGATTATTATATATTTAAGTAAATTGATTAAATTACGATTTAGTCATTAAATGTTATACCATTCACCTCATCGGTTGAATAATTGATTTGGTTTTCGCAATTTTGATTGTAATATTTTTATAATAAAAATATATATAATAAATTGATGTGAATATATGATGAAATCTAAATTTATGTTGTATAATATTTAAAATTTTAATTTAAATTAATCTTTAAAGTTTTTGTTAACTATGAATATATGTAATAAAGTAAACTGTAAAACTTTTGAAATTATATAGGGTTTAATATTTTTCAAGATAAGCGCACTATGAAGTCTATGATAAAAGGATATAGAATGTTAAGCTTAGAAACAAAATAATTGGTAAGTGTTATACAAATGCTAATTACTTTTTTCTTTCTAAAAAAATTTATTTATTATATTATACCGAAAAGATTATTTGTTTCTTTAGCTTATATATAACGATGGGTTTAAGAAAAGAAAAAAGTATGTCATTATATTTGCATAATGTTTTACTGAATTTCAATTCTTAATTGTATAACCCGTTTTCCATTACGATACATAATGTTTTACTGAATTTATGTCTCTTCTGTGCGGGTGGCCAGGAGTTCTCCAAATCTCCACCGATCTGCCATGCATTTTTTTATCCTCCAATAAAAGCCCCCAATTTCTATACTTCTTTCGCACTCCAAATGCTCCTCCATGTCTAGTTAGGTGCAAAACCTTCTTGATATTATTGTATATAGAATTAGTATATTATGTATATAATTTACTGCATATATATGTTACTTCCTAAACTAGCTTAGAATTAGCCTAACAATCCATAGAAATTAATTCAATTAGAAATAACTATAGGATTCTTAGAAATTAATTTAAATCTCAACTAACAATTTTTTAAAATTTAGATACATATTAAATACATAGTGCAACAAGCTAATATAGTTTTTGCCTGTTTAAAATAAGGTTTTGTTATGGCAACAGAGTTTGTGTTTTTTATCCTTTGAAATTCCATTATAGGTATTTCTCCTTAGTCTTGGTCTTTATCTTGCTTTCTTCGTTCTAGTCTTGTTTCTTAATTCTTTTGCTCTCTTTCTTGGTTTCTTCTCTTATTTAATTCTATCATAGCTAGTACCACTTCTGAATTTTGGGTAAAATTTACTCGAAAAAATTACACAATTTGGAAATTACAATTTATGTTGTATGTTACTGAAAATGAATTGTGGGGTCATATAGATGGTAGCATCCCAACTCCTACAGATTCTACACAGCTGGCTTAATGGAAGATCAAGGATGCTAGAGTGATGTCTTGGATCACTGGGTCTTGTGATCAACACATTGTTCTTCATCATCGACCACATGCCACTGCTAAATCTATGTGGTGGTATTTGAAGAAGGTGTGTAACCAAATAAATTCAGCAAGAAAATTTCAACTAGAGTGTGAAACTGCTAATTACACTCAGGGCAATTTGTCCTTTCAAGAATATTATTCTCGTTTTCAGGATTTGTGGGCTAAGTTTTCTGATATTGTTTTTCTTCAGTTGCCAAAGAATCCCTTCCTGCTATGTTAGAGGTACAAGAGACTAGAAAGCGCAATCAATTCCTGATGAAGCTGCGTTCGGAATTTCAGAATGTTCGTTCTAATATCATCAGTTGCGCTTTTCCTCCTAGCTTGGATGCATGTTTTGCTGAATTGCTTCATGAAGAACATCGTCTTCTCAGTCAAACCACACTAGCATAAGACAATATGGTCAATCCACAAGTGGCTTTTGCTGCGCAATGAAATGGTATAGATAGGAACCTGAGTATAATTAAATGTTTTAGCTGTCAAAACTATGGACACGTTGATTCAAATCGTGCTAAAAATTCTGCAATTACTACAAAATGTCAAGACATATCATTGAAGAGTGTTCGATTTGGCCCCAAAATCGAAATTCTGCAGTTTAAGCAAATATTGCAACTTCCTCTGCTGGCTAGTTTGCAAATACACCTTCAGCTGCACAACCACCAGCTCAACCTCTTACTTTTACTCCTGACATTGGACAACAAATGATTATCTCTGCCTTTTCAGCCTTAGCTAGGGCTTCAAGGTAAAGGTCTTTCAAAAACCATGTATTGCCTACTTGATTCTGCAGTATCTAATCGTATGACCGCTTTGAATAGTTTGCTTCAAAATGTTCATCCATATCATGGTTCTAAACATATTCAAGTTGCTGATGACAATAATATCCCTATTTCTGCTATTGTAGACATAAGTCCTATTTATAACAATGTTCTTGTATCTCCGAGTCTCTCACATAATCTTCTCTCTGTTGGGCGATTGGTAGAAAATAACTATGATGTACATTTTTCTCGTGATGGTTGTTCTCTGAAGGATCAAGTATCAGGGACAATGATTCTGAAGGGGCCTAAAGTTGGACGACTGATAAACTCACTTGGAAATAAGCAAATTATCAAACCAAACTCACTTAAATACTTACAAATTGAGTGCATTCGTGAATTGTTGTTCCTTAGGCCTTAAATTGTGAATACATGCATTTTTTGTCATATTTGGCTACAAATTTACTGATACCTTGATTTGTTTGTTCGAGTGTTTCAGCCTAAATATGTTAGAATTGAATTAGAAGTGGCCAAGGAAGGCAAAAAGAACAAGAATAAGAAGACGAGAAAAGGAACTGTAATCATCGAATTGGAGCAAACTTGGATTCTTTTGAAAAAAGAATTCAATATCTACAACTTTCATGTTGAATACGTCTTCTAGTTCTAAGTGATTCTATGTGAAATTCGCGTCCAAAGATCGATACTCATAATTTTTCTAATGATGTCAATCCTGACCTCTTTACACTAATTGATTCAAATGACATGGTTCCAACGCTATTGGAAAGCTAACATCCAGAGCTTCAAAACGTTATATATATATATGCGGACGCACATACACTCGATGTGTATGCACACAAACAGGTGTGACGTGCAAGTCACGTTTTCTCACCTGTGCGTACGCACATAAACTTGGCGCGTAGGCACAGGTGCGTGAGCATCACTCAATTTGAAGGTCAAAAAGGGAATTTCATGCCAAATGGAGGCATATAAATAGGAGGGATGCTACCCTATTCAATACACAACCCTTTGAGACCCATTTTTGGGATCATGAGTCTTGAATAATATTGGGAGAGTTTTTGGGGAATTGATATTCTCCGATTTTCTCTCTTAGTTTAATTGTTCTTAGAATCCTTTCACTCACTCATTCTCTTTCTTAGTCATTTTAGGATTTTCATTTTTGCAGTCGCACTGGCCAAACAATTTATTGTTTTTGTTTGTTTGATTTATAATATCATTACTATGTCCGTTTAATTTTCAATATAATTCTCCTGTTCTTGTTATTATGTCTCCTTATTATTATCCTCGTTTTATTCTTGTTGTTATGATTATTGCAATTATGGAGTAGTAATCTTGTGTCTTGGCCATGGGTTGAAGTGTGCGCATAACCTTAGCCACTAGTCCCTATCAGATTCAGATGGGAAGAGCCGAACTTAATTTCGATGTCGTTTATGCTAGACTCTCACTAATAATGAGAATACCTTAACGACATAAACTTGATGTGTTATTCGAGTTTACCGAATACCTTGGTCTTTCAATATTAGCAAAGGGAATATAGGACTTACGGATAGGGGTTAATCTCACCACTCGACCATTAGACAGAGTGGTTAACTCTTCAACATGACAGGCCATCTATAATTGGGACTGGTAGGAGATCATAGGAACGCACAATACTTCAATCCAAGACCAATCACTCTTTAGTTCTTGCTGCAATTATATTATATTTTTCTCTATTCTCGAAACCCAACCAATGCAACCCCGAACTCTTTTCTCAACCAAATGTGAACCTCTGTTTTCAATTCCTATGCAGAACGACCCGAGTTCAATACTCGATACTTTAATTGGTTGCATCTAGTAACACGTTTTCTAAATTTGATAATGCTCTTGGACCACCGGTTAGAATTGTACTAGCAACGAACTCTTTCATTAACTTGAGATTTCTGACCGGTATAAGGGAGTGGCGTCAACGACTCTTTCCTTTGAAGATTTCAGCTGCAAATCTTGTTGCTTTATCTTCTACAATTTCCAATAAAAGTGAAGTGTGGCATAAATGATTGGGACATCCTAATCCAATTATTTTATCACACTTGTTCAACTCTGGTTTACTAGGAAAACCTGCTAAGTTATCAGAGTCTCGTCTTTCTTTTGATTGTGTTACTTGTAAGTGTTTTGATATTATTCATAGTTATGTTTGGGGAATTTTTCATGTTATTTATCATGCCAAATACAAATACTTTATTATATTTATTGACGACTACAATAGATTTACAATGATTTACTTCCTTCATTCAAAATCTGAAGTGCTTAGTGTATTTAAAAAATTTCTGGCCTATGTTGAAACTCAATTTGCTACTGTTATTAAGGTTCTTCGGTCAAATTCTGGTGGAGAGTATATGTCAAATGAATTCCATGATTTCTTAATTAAAAATGATTTTTTTTCTCAGTGGTGCTGTCCAGATACACCTCAACAAAATGGCTTAGCAGAACGGAAAAAATCGTCATTTTTAGATGTGGTTCGCACTTTATTACTTGAATCTTCTGTTCCACCTCAAATTCCAATGCTTCTAACGAGGATTCTTATTCTATAGGGTCTTGCACCCCTATGTCCACATCCATAGAATCCTCCAATTCAAGTTGCAACTGCATATACTGTTTATTAGTGCAACGATGAGCAGCTAAAAATTTCTCATCACACCAATAATAACACTACCCTTTTTCACATTTGCTCTGCATCTTAGCAGGGGATAGCCTTTGAAGAGAGTCCTTTGGTGGAGGCAAAGAAGGTTTCTAAACTGGTGTGGGTAAGAGAGGGGTAAGGTCACTCTTCGGTAACGTGCGAGTCGGCTGCACATTAGAAAGAAACGGTAATGACCTACTCTGGTTGTTGCCATAAGAGTTTCGTAGAGATGAAGCAACTTCTCTTCGTATAAACGAGCCAAAGTGACAACATGCATCAAGGAGGGAGGGCATAATGCCTTCACTTCCCAACAAATTTCCGGTTTGAGGTCACTGATAAAGCAATTATGCAATGCCTCAGGTGGATCAATGTGGGTACGATTAGCTAAAGTGACAAATGCAACGTAATACTCACCTACTGTACCTTGCTGTCAGAGCTTGAAAAGTAGCTCCTATGGAGATTCAAACGGCGAGGGCCCAAATTCAATCTCGATAGCGAGTTTGAGTTGGGCCCACGAACAAAACTGGATAGAGCGCTGAGACATCTGAAACCAAAGTATTGCCGGACACGACATTTGTATCGTCGCAATGCAAATCTGCTTTTCCTCTAGTATTCTGAAGAAATCAAAGTATTGGTCCATAGAGAAAATCCAACCCAAAGCATCAGCTTCATCGAACTTCGACAAGTCGAATTTCACCCTACTGTGGTGAGCCAAACGATTCATACCTTCGAGACCACCACCCGAGTTCGAACCATGTGAGAGACCTGACACTAGAGAACAAGATCTAGACTGCTCATGCATGATTTGCGTCAGCGAAGACTAAATTGGGTCAAACTTTAGGCTCGTCACTTTTGTAACTCTAGCGCGCTCCGCGCAGCTCTCATTAGAAACTTCCTCAATCCGCTGACATAGTCGCGTGCTTAAGCTCAGCTTCCAGACTCTTGAAGTGGGTGTTCTCAGCCATGGCATGTATGAAAGCACCAAATGATAGGGTAAAATTCAAGAACAGCAAGTAACTTGTGGTATATATAATGAAATGATGTATGAAATTCAAATACAAGTATGTAAGGTCTGTGTATAGTATGAGAAAACAGAATCAGCCATAGAATGGTGTCTATTTATGAGTATTAAAATAAACTTTCAGCAACGTAACAGTATAAAAAAAATAGTAAAATCAGAACAAGCTTCAGCAATGCAAGAGTGCTGAGACCAAGTCATAACCTGAAGAAATTGAGAAGGAATGAGAAGGTTTGGAAGAGAAGGCAGAGATGAGAATAAAATTAAGAGAAGAAGGGAAATATACCACAATATGTTCAATGCTCAAAATCCTTCCAGAGTTTGTTATTTATTCTTTCCTTGGTGCTTCTTCTGAGGCCCGAGAAAGGTGGATTGGCTGCCACCTGTCCTTGGTTGGTTGCAACTACCCCTTGATATGCTGCATGGTTCTCTTCTACGTATAGTCCCTTAGCTATACTCGTATAGTCCCTCATATTATACTTTTTTTTTGTCTATCAAAAAAATTATTTTTTATTGTCAAAGCTCAAAACTAACCATCATAATGAGTAACCAATCATCATAACTAACTTAACAATAAGTATATTTGCAACTTCCAGCAACAACTATCATCAACTCACAACACTGGACCATCAACAGGGCCATATGCAGCCTCCGATGGACATAGATGATCGCAAACTTGTTACGTTATTATAAGTAGTGTTGTATGCGCATGTATTGTATTGAAGACTTGTTATGTTATTTTTTTGTTTCATTCTATTGATGTTGCACAAACAAACTAAAATGAACTCATGATAAAAAAGGTTTAATTATTCTGCGAGTCTTTATATTTAGATGAAATTTTCAATTAACTTCCTATACTTTTCAACGGAATCTCTATACCATATTGTATTTTGTAATTATGACTCTTTAATGACAAAAACGTTAAAATTAACGGAATATTCCATTGCTAAAGATGAATATACCACCTCTATGGACACCGACCTTAAACGAGAACTCCCTTATTTTTTAAATTCCAAAAATGCCCTCACCATTGTCTCACACTCACACTCCCAACTTGCTTTTGCGTTTTTTCCAAGCTCAACGGGGAGATGACATGTGAGCTTATTAGAGAAAAGAAGCAGAGATTCCAATGAAGTGAGGTTAGATAGATGACAAAGGATTTGGTGCCCCTCTCATGTAGGAGGGGCACCGGTAACCACACCAAAATAATTATAAAATTTACCTCGTTCTTTATTTTTAAAAATTAACAATTTTCTATTGAAAACTTATTTTTTGATTTCAAACCCTAATTATCAAACTCAGACCGGACCAATAGGTTCAATCGAAGAACCGGACCACAGATCGGTCCGGTCCAAGATAAGGAGCGTTCGTGCTTATAGCTATTATGAACTGGCCAAACTCGGCTGAACCCGTCAAACCCGGACAACCGATCCAACGGGCATATATGTTACAAATTCTCCAAAAATGGAGAGCAGAGATTTCGAATAGGGTTGTTCATGGATCGGATCAGATCAGCAGATCCGAGGTAAAATCCGCAATCTGATTCGAAAAAATGTGAATCTGATCCGATCTGCAGAGGGTGCGGATCGGATACGATCCGATCTGAAGATATGGAGGATCGGATAGCGGATTTGCATGAGGCACCAGCGTATTCGATCCGCGGATCCGCATATCCGCACATCTATATAAATAAATAAATAAAAAATAAAAAAATATATATGTTACGTAATGTTTGGGAGAAACCAACCCTAGCGCAGCCACACTTCACACCTCACTGTTCACATTCTCAATCTCAAACTCTCCCACTCTTAGTTTCACACACTAGTAACTAGTGACTACATACACCCCACCCCCACCCACAAGCACCTTGCCACACTGCCATCGCCCATTCTTCCCCATCACCATTCACCACTCACTTTATTCACACCACAACAAACACCGTTCCCGTCGCCGTCTCTCCGCGACACCGTGGCGCCATCACTCACCAATCATCGTCCTTTTCCCATCTTTATCTTCGATTCGCCACAGCCATGTCCGATTGTGCTTCGTTAAACATCGTCGCTGCTCAAAGAGGGTCGTCGCTGCCTCGTCACCGTTGATCGATGCCGTAAGCCGTGAGCTGCCATGTTTCGTCCTCTCATTCCTCACATGTGCGATTGGTTCTGTTCTTTTCCTTCACCGAGTCACCATCGTCGCCAGCTGCTAATCGCTTTGCCGTCTTCCTTTGTTCCATTGTTCCCCTTTGCTGTTTAGCCACTTTCCCCTTTCTTCTATCTCAGATCTGCTACTTTCTGTATTTTTTAATTTGAAATTTTGTATGATTGCTACAGGTTGTGCTTCTATTTCTAAACCAAATCTATTTTGTAACACTAACCTAACATTGTTATTTTAGTAACCCTGATCGTTTAATTTTTCCCCAATTTCTGAGTTGCTTAATTGTTTGAACAGATTTGGATTAACATTTAACATAGATATTTTTTAATTTTTTTTCCAAAATTGATTAAGGCTTTATTTATTTGTTTAGTTGTAGGGATGATTCTTTATTTTTATTTGTATTGTTAAGGAATATTACATGTTGAATTGTTAATTTGATATGTTTTTAAAATTTTTATTTTAATTTTTAATTTACAGCTTGATACTTTAATAAATAATGATTTGTGACTTGTTAGAATGGAGAAAACAAGATTTCATGTTCTTTTTAAGCAAATAAATATTTTTCTCTTAAATTACCGTATTATGCGGATATATCCGCAATCCGCGGATATATCCGCAATCGGATCGAATATGAAAGCAAAAAATGCGCATATCGTATCCGATCCGATAAAACTTGTGCGGATCGAATACAAAAATTGGCTATATTTGATCTAATCTAATTCGTGTGCAGTCCTAGTTTCAAACCACTCTCCTCAAGTATGTTGTGCAGCATATCTCCAACCGAGACATGTGCAAATTATTGTAACACATCTCCCACTCAACCTAATTATTTATATTTATTTATTTATTTTATATTTTATATCTACAAAATTTTAAATTAACTATATTTTATTTAACTATAAATTTTATTAAACACTTACAAATTTAAAATAAACAATTTTAATTAATCACAATGTTTGTTTTTTATTTTCATAATTTTATGATATTTATTAATACTATATTTTCAGTAAACACTCATAATATATAATAATATAATAGATATAAAATAATTAATAAATGATTAAAATATAAAAATAATAGTTATTTCAATATAAAAATAATTTAGATCACTCTTAATACAATGAAGCTAGTAATAAAATTTTATATAATTTATAATTATGTTATTTTAAACGGGCCAACGGGCCAATTAGTGATCTAACGGTCAAACCAGTGACACAGTGCTCTCATCGGGTCAATTGATAGTTCGATTTTGATAACTATGTTTCAAACCCCCTTCTTTCTCTCTCTTTGTCTATCTCTCTTTCTACCACTTACTCCACCCTTTGAACCATTTTTCTCCAGTTTTTACAATGTCATCATATTCTTCATCATTTTCTGAAATATTCATTTTGTTTTAATGGCTTGATTAATACTAATACTCTAAAACAATAATTTTCATAAATTAGAACGATAAGCCGCACTAAAATACCCTTAACGTTTAATTTGTCTCAATTTTGGGGTAAAGTATTCTTTCTGTCCCTAACGTTTTCGAAAAGTTTCAAAAATACCCTTGACATTTGGGGTAAAGTATTTTTCCTCCGTCTCGGTGTGTAAGGCTATGGGAGCTCCAATAGGGGCAGTTTCGCTGGGACAACGATGGCGGCGAATATTTCGTCAAAGAAGGTCTCAACGCCCATGTCTGCTTTGTCGGACTTGACAATGACGCTTTCGCGTGCCGATTGGGGATGATGATGATGATGATAATGATGATGATGATGAATGGTGGTGGTGTGCCGATTAGGAGGTGGTGTTGTGGTGGATGATTGGGGGCGTGGTTGTGACAGCGAAAAAAAAGAAGCGATGATGATGAAGAATGAACAAGGGAGAAAACATGGGTAAAATTGGAAAAAACACAGTTGACTAATGTTTGACGGTTAAAAAGTTAATCATAGGGGTAGAATTGAAACTTATCGTAAAGGTTTGGGACAAAATTGAAACAAATTAAATGTTAAGGGTATTTTTGAAATTTTTCGAAAACGTTAGGGACAAAAAAATACTTTAACCTTTTCTTAAATATTCATTTTGTTTTAATGGCTTGATTAATACTAATACTATAAAAACAATAATATCCATAAATTAGAATAATAAGCCGCACTACAAAATTGTGAACATAAATAGCCAATTCAACTTAAAGAATTTGTGGCTCTTAAAGACTTATAAAAACTCCACATTATTTTCAGTCTAATTGATTGGTTCACCCGATTTTATAGTTCTAATCCCTCACACGGGTTCAATAACCAAGTGCCTAAGTGATCCATGGACTCCACTATTGGATGCACACTGTCGAGTAGGTAGGTGTAGCTAGGTGGGTTGAGGTGAGAAAAAAATAAGGGTTTTTGCTTTATCTTTATACAAAAGAGAGGAGTGTGAATTTAATGGATTTTTGAGAAACCAAAACCATTGTTTAAAGCATGCATCATGACATTTTTTATTTTTCACATTGTTCAGACTCACCATTTTGTTTTCTTAAACGAGGATTGTACTCTGCACCTTGCCACTAACTGGTCTGATCCATTCTAAGATTTTCTAAGATATTAATCCATTCCAAAAAAATTTGGGATTAGGGAAGAAAAGGGACGAACGACAGGATAGCTGGATAGGTAGTATGAGGTGGGATATGGCAAGAGAGAGAAGGAGGAGGTTGGAAATTAAAATGCAAGTTTTCAGTTGAAGAATTTAAATTTTTAAAAGTAGAGAGTGGGTAAGTTTTATAATTATTTTGGAAAGGCTGCCAGTACCCTTCTCTTGGAGAGGGTTACCAAATCCTTATCCTATTGGAAAGTTTTCAAGTATACCGGTATACCTGTAATTTGTAACCATTGATTTTGCTTTATATATATTTTTTATTTTCTTTTAATTAAGATCAACAGTTACATATTATAGGTATATCGATACTCCGGTATACTTGAAAGTTTTCCTAGCCTATTTAGGTGGAATGGGACTATTGTTGAGATTTTTGGAAGAGAGATTAAGGTGATATAGGTTTTGTAAGTGAGCGAGTGAGGGTGATATTGACCCGGTGAGTGACGAACCAGAAAGGTTAAGACTCACAATTTGCAAATCCGAGCATGTTATGCCTCTCCAACTGTAATAGTATTTGTTTTGCTTTGATCAATCATTGATAATTTGTTTTTTTCGACTTTGCTTGAAAGATTTCTTCACTGCTGATTTCAAAAGCACTCTAACTCTCTAAGGGTGCGTCTGGGAGGGAGACTGGGACTGAAAGACTGAGACTGAGGGATAGAGACTGGGAGACTGGGATTAAATTAGATTTGTATACCGTGTGTGGTTTAAGGTGTACAGAATTGAATTGTGTCTTAGTATCCTGTTTGATTTAGGATAGATATAGAGACTAAAACAAACAAAATGACCGACATGCCCTTTTTAAATTAAAAAAATAAAATGAAAATAAACCCTAATTTATGCTCCTCCCCCTCTGCTGTCCCCCTTCCTTGCACGATCTCTCCCCCTTCCCTGATCAATCTCTCTTCATTCCCTCAACCTAGGCTCTATTGCCCATGCTACCACCAAGTTAACTTCAATTTAATGAATCTCATCAGTGACATAACTTCAAATATTTTTTAAATATTAAATAATGCCATCTTAAACAACAATTAGATGGGAAGATCTTGGAAATGGAGGTTTCAACGAGTTCACCCTTGCTGCTGTTGAAGGACTTTTTAGAAGATTCAACAATAATAATAATAATCTCCACCATTTCTGACCTCAAATCTATGGTCGTGGTGTGTTCAAGAGAAGCTTGGGGTCATTAATGGAGTCAAGAGGAGTGTGAGAACACCTAAGATGAGATGGACAACAGTCTTTCATGCCCATTTTATTCATGCTATTCAACTTCTTGGTGGCCATGAGTTTGGTAGCAGAGGTAATAAAGTGGGTGGAGTGGGATGAAGATTGGAAGAAGGGGGAGAGAATTGGAGTATACTGGTGTTGAAGGAGGGTAGTTTGGGGTATAGAGTTGGAATTTCATAAATTATGTGAGGGTATTTGGGGTGAAAAATGTTATTAAAGTTTTAGTCCCAGTCTTCAATTTCCTAGTCCCTACTAATTGGAGGTACTGAAAATACTGAAATTTTAGAGATTGAATTTCAATCTCTGTACAACAAACACAATACTGAGTTTCAGTCTCCAATCTCAGTTCCAGTCCCCTTACCAAACGCTACCTAAGAGTGGTTTCATTGTCCAAGGATGAGTTTCCTTAGCTATGGACTAAAGAAAACAACCACAAGTGGATCACAAAAGCTAATTGCACTCATGAACTAAAGGTAGGGATTGCTTGGATGGTAACCATCATTAGGGCCTTGGTATTCTAAACAAAGGGAGGGTACGAGTAAATTATTAAATCCATATTTCATAGATGTATTTTAATATTTTTATTAATAGAAATTTAATTACAAAATCTTATATGACATGATGTTGAAAAGAAAAAATATGTAGGAATTAGAAATTTAATTTTGATGCATTGATGTTGTAAAATGTTTTATACAGTCATGCAATCATAACTTTTCTTTGGATGACCAATCACGGGGTCAAAGAAAAATAAAATTATTTTTACTTACATGACGTTATGTAATTAAATGCACGTGTTTTTATATTGACACGATATCAAAATTATTTTTTTTTGAAAATATAGGAGTTGACATAATATTTCAACCTAACAAAAAAGTACACACTTTCATTGGATATCTGTGTTTTTTTTTTTAAAAAAAAAAACTCAATAAGCTAAAGCTGCTTACAAACGTATCCCATTGGATATATGAGCTGTTTGTTTTTCGGCCCAACAAAAATTTTTTAAGACAATTTGTCACATAATTTTTTAAGGGAAAATGAAAACACTCATGACAAAAAACTGGACTAAACAAACACACCTGGATATAGTCAACAAAAAAGTCCAGAAAAGTCACAAAAAATGAATATATTAATTTAAATTGCCAAATATTAGTTACAAAAAATAGTTAATTTCAAATAATAAAAATTATGAATGATATAATATCATATTATCCATTGTTATGGACACCAAGAAAATATTATCAATTGTTATGTATTCTTTAAAAGTTATATTATTATTATTATTATTATTATTATTTATACTTGTAATAATATTAATATTAATTGATAAATATTCTTCTTTTTTTTTATCATTTTTGTCTATTCCATAACATAAAATATATAAAAAAAATTTATGACTTACTAATTTTTTTTCAAAGACAGAAAATTTTATTTAATTAGAATAAAAGGGTACAATTGCCCAATTGAGGGGCGATGAAGGAGAAAAAGGGAAATTCCCAATGAAATGTAATAAAACTTCAAACAGCGTCACAAATGATAGATTTAACTCAAAATAATTTAATCAAACTTAACAATTAACATGATACATAATTTATGCATGTTGGTGGAGGCGAATCTGAATTCATTTTTTTTTTTTAGTAGACAAATAGGGTGGCGTTTTTATTTCATGTTTCCGGTCATTTTCCTTATTTTAAATATTTATTTTGGTGTCTTCTTATTTTAAATATTTGAATCTGAAAATCGAATTAATAATTGAACTAATAAAATTAAAAATTAAAACATTAAAGATTCAAATAAGATATAATAACCATGCCTAATTCAACAAATGTATTAATTTTTTTAACAATAATGCTAGGTAATCGACAAAAATTCAGCCAACATCAGCCAACAAGTTAAATTTAATATTGTATTTTTTTAGATTTCAGATATTCTATTTCTTTAGGTTTCAGATGTTTTGTTTCTATTGTTGGTTAGTTTTACTACCGATTTTTATTGTGGATGTAATTACGAATGTTTTATTTTTTATTTGCTAATTATTGGTTAGAAAAATATTAATTACTTATAATTATATAAGGTATATAATTTTTTTATAAAAAATAATTTTTTTGTATTTTATTATTTTAAATCAGTTGACTGCTTAAAAGATAATACTAATTTAATTGGTTAATTAGTTATTTGATTTATTTTTTGTTGAGTGACCGATTTTTTGCTAAATGTTTTTTTTATACTGAACCGAACTAATTTAATGATTAATTTGTAATTAATCCTGTTAAATTGGCTTGTTGGATCTGATTTTCTAAATTATGATTATCAAAATTATTATATATGCTTTTACCTAATAAAAAATTTATTCATCATGCTAGGTGATGCTAGATTTAACCACTAATCTTTAATATACACATAATTTTTTTTATATTTATTTATAATTATATTTCTCTATCTCTAATCCTATATATAAAAAAAGAGAATATAATTCTTAAATTGTTCTATTTATTCTCTCTTTCAAGTCCTAACAAAAAAAATATTAATTATGAAAATAAAGAACTTAGTAATTAATATCTTAATTACTAAAATGCTAAAACAATTATTAATATAATACTATTATATTATTATTTGCTAAAATCTAGAGGCGTTGCTTCTGTTCATCCGTTGGATCTTCTTCTTCCCCCTTATTTCTTTCTTTCGTTTTTCTTCTTTCTCTCTTCTTCTCTTTCGCTTCACTTCTCTACCCATTCCCTCTTCTTTTTCTTCCATTCTCTTCTTCCATGCTTCTCTTTCACCTTCAGCTACAAAATTCAAACCTTTAACAGCGTTGAAATTAAACACACACAAAAAGTTCATTCCTTTTGCCACCCTTCATATCCATTGGGGGAACCTTTTGGGTTCAGCAACTACCACCATGTCTCAAACTAACTGGGAAGCTGATAAGATGTAAGTTCCAATAATTTTTACTTTTCATAGTCTCTTACACAATAGGTCTTTTTCCTTGCTTAATTCTTCACCCTTTGTTAGTTTAGCAGTTCTTGGTACTCTGATTTGTGGTTTTGAATTTTATTGTATTTGTTTATTGTACTTTTGTGTATCATAAAGTAAAGGAAATTTTCATTTGGGTATCTTAGGTTTTGTAGTTCTATGCTAGTTTGAGGGGTTTGCATGGAAAATTCGTAAACTTTTTAGGATTGTGCTTAACTTTGATTATGGGTTATTTGTTCATTAGTAGATTCTGGTAATGCAAAGTTGCAAACTTTAATTCTCATAGTTTACTTTGATGGTGATGCAAGTAACCGTGTTATTGTTATTGCACTGTGAGATTTCCAGGTTAGATGTGTATATCCATGATTATCTGTTAAAGAGGGATTTGAAGGCTTCTGCTCAGGCTTTTCAAGCTGAGGGGAAAGTTTCCTCTGACCCTGTTGGTGAGTTATTACCTTGATAATTTGGAAACTTTTCGAAAGAAAGAAGCTGGATTTTAGTTTGGCAATTTTCTACTTCTGTTTTATTTTGTCCATTTATTTTTTTTTTGCCCCCTCTTTTTGGATGGCAATATGGGATTGCAGCTATTGATGCCCCAGGAGGTTTTCTATTCGAGTGGTGGTCGGTTTTCTGGGACATATTTATTGCGAGGACTAATGAGAAGCACTCAGAGGTTGCAGCCTCTTATATTGAGGTTGGTTTTTGAAGAATTTGTTTATTTTTTAAGATTTCAAGACAGTAGAATTATCTGTGTTTTACTTCATTTTAGTTGTTTGGAGCATGTTTGGGAAGACATTTTTTGGATCTTATTTTCAATACACTAGCCAAGTATGAGTGGGATGAGAGAGAGAGAGAGGGGGGGGGGGGGTAGAAATTCAACTAAAGCATCTCTGTTGGACATTCACATTTTGGACAAAATGTGTTTGACAATTGGAGAGTTTATTTTCTTCGATTTTCTCATGAATTTTATATATGCCATACCTCATAATTAGGATATTTCTTTGGAATAAAAGCTCCTGTTAAAATAATATTCTTAAGAATGTTTAGTCTTTACTTTTAGGTTGTGACTAGCAGTATGGTTCAATACTATAAAGGTCTTGTTTGAGCCTGTGAGTTTTGTTGTACTTTATGTGTAATGCAATTATGAGTGGTTTTTGTCACCATCAAACTTCATACGAAAACAATATTCTGGGCTGTAGACTTAGTGAGAATGCAACCTTGAATTCTGATTTAGCACAAACCTTGGGAGCCGGAAAAAAAATTTAGAAGTTGATTAATTGGGTACTCAGGCTCCTTTTGAGCTTTGAGGTGGGTTAACCTCTTAGAAATTGACATGCTTGGCTAATTGGCTTGCCTAAGGCTATTTCTCCATATGATGAGTGCTTACATTTCCTTTATCTACACACATTTTTTCAATATTGCATGGTCAATTTTCGGGTATATATTTACTTGTTGTTTGGTGCTAAACACGTAACAAAGAAAAGGTAATCATAAGACTGCTTAATGCTTTATTAAACTACAGACACTATAGGCTATGTTGTTTTATTCAAGTAACAAGAACCTAAGCCAAACTGCAGCTTGGGAAACTAGTTTAGGTATCTGTAACTAGTCATCAATCTTGTCAACACCTTAGCTGAACTTGTAAAATTGATGGCATGCCAAGATCTGTAAGATTCTCACAAATGTGATGATAAAACTGAAGGATCAGTTGAAGTTACCGTTTATGGAACTCCATTTTCAGACACAACTAATTAAGGCCAGGGAGCAACAGCAGCAGCAACCACAGCAGCCACAACCACAGCAGTCGCAGCATCAACAGCAGCAGCAACAACAGCAACACATGCAGATGCAGCAGCTACTATTGCAGCGGCATGTCCAGCAGCAGCAGCAGCAACAACAACAGCAGCAACAACAACAACAGCAGCAGCAGCAGCAACAACAGCAGCAGCAGCAACAACAGCAGCCACCGCCGCCACAGCAGCAGCAGCAGCAGCAACCGCCACAACAGCAGCAAGGTAGGGATAGGCCTAATCTCATAAACGGCAATACGAATGGGTTAGTTGGGAACCCAGGAACTGCCAATGCAATAGCAACAAAGATGTATGAGGAGAGGTTAAAGAGAGATTCTTTGGATGAAGCAGCTATGAAGGTACAAGTTCTCAACATCTAACTATAGGATTCTTCTGCTGTTCTATAAACTTATGAGCTATATATTCATTGCTTTCTTTTGGGATTTTATACAGCAAAGATTTGGTGGTGAGAACATGGGCCAAATTTTGGATCCTAATCATGCCTCAATTTTGAAGTCAGCTGCTGCTACTGGCCAGCCTTCTGGGTGATTATTAATGTTATTTTTATTTATAAGCCATGGTTTTATTGCTTATGTAAAGCTGTTGTGGAGAGTTTCACCTGTCTTATGTTCGTTAGAAACTACGAAGGGAGAGTTATTTGGTGTTTAATTCTCTTGGCATCTGGCATTTTTGTATAGCTACAAGTGTTGACTTTGTTGCCGCCAAATTGCTTGATTGCAGGCAAGTTTTGCACGGTGCTACTGCTGCTGGAATGTCTCCGCAAGTTCAAGCTCGTAACCAGCAATTATCAGGGCCTTCTCCAGTATGTCCTTGTTCATTGAGTGATCTCATTACTTATTATTATTATTTTTTTCTCAGCTGGTTTTCCCTGACTAATTATTTGAAATCAGGATATAAAGAGTGAGATTAATCCTGTTCTGAACCCTAGAGGTGCAGGTGCTGAAGGATCATTGATGGGAATTCCTGGTATTCTTCCCTTCTGCATTTCTTCTCTACAATAGCCGATTTTTACTATTTGATGTGATTTCCATGTAGTCCATCCAAACATTTATTTGGTCTTTTTCTAGTCCTTGCACAACAAAATGATGTAAAAGAGTTATTTTCTTCTGTCAGGACAAAATCAAGGTGGTAACAATTTGACTTTGAAGGGATGGCCACTCACAGTGAGTAATCTTTTTGTATTTATTATAATATTTTCTGAATTGTCTAGCAATCATTAATTGTTGAATTTATGCTATTGGGTAACTAATTGGTAAATTTTTCTTATCCTCTCCTTAACCAGGGTTTGGAGCAACTCCGCTCTGGTCTACTCCAGCAACAAAAACCATTCATGCAGGCTCCCCAGCCGTTTCATCAACTTCAAATGTTGACGCCACAACATCAGCAACAGATAATGCTTGCACAGCAAGGCTTGGCGTCTCCATCTACCAGTGATGACAATAGAAGACTCAGAATGCTGTTGAACAATAGGAGTATGAGCCTAAACAAGGATGGTCTTTCAAATCCTGTTGATGTAGTGCCGAATGTTGGATCTCCGCTTCAAGGTGGTGGCCCGCCTTTTCCTCGTGGAGATACCGATATGCTAATGAAGGTTCTAGTTCTCTTTAATGTAGTTCTTACCTAATTTCTTAAACTGTTCAGTTTATCATTTATTAGATTTACCTTAAGTTATATGATTCATGTATTCTGAAAGTTTTTCTGTGAACAGTTGAAATTGGCTCAATTACAGCAGCAACATCAGCAACAGCCAAACAGCAATCCGCAGCTGCAGCAGCAACTTCAACAGCATGCTCTCTCGAATCAGCAATCTCAGAATTCAAGCCTTAACATGCATCAACAAGATAAAGTTGGGGGAGGTGCTGGCAGTGTTACTGCGGATGGTAGCATGTCGAACTCATATAGAGGAAATGATCAGGTCAGTCCTTTTATAGTCGCCAGTATGCATATTTATCTGAGCAATGGTAGATAGTTGCCTAATACTGTATGTGACATCAAACTCTCAATTTCATCTTCTCCTTTTATGTCTGTGGTTTCATGTCTGCCTTTTCATGGTTGGTCGCCTTAACTTAGACTGCTATTAGTGATTGCAATAGATTTGTTTCTGTGGTCATTTCTTGTCAGATTTTGATATGGTTTGCAAAATATAATTTTCTTAACCTCGAGTTCTCTAGCACCGAGTAGTTGGAAAAGGATTTTACTTTCATCCTTCTTTCAAGAACCCTGAACAGTTAAATGGTGTGTAAAAGACAGAGAAAAAAAAGTGGCTAACTTCATTTTGTGCTTAACGATTTACTAACCGCTCATTTTGACATCTATTCTATTATATCATTTGATTTTAATTTCTGTCCATGAAGTTGGCAGATTCTATATTTTCTTATGAATGAAATTGGTTCCTAACATGATTTTGTGAATGCCTCTAAGGCCTCAAAAAACCAGATTGGGAGAAAGAGAAAGCAACCTGTATCTTCTTCAGGTCCTGCCAATAGTACAGGAACTGCAAATACAACAGGTCCATCGCCAAGTTCGGCACCCTCGACTCCCTCAACTCATACACCCGGAGATGTGATATCTATGCCATCTATGCCTCATAGTGGTACTTCTTCAAAGCCACTAATGATGTTCAGCAACGATGGCACCGGAACTCTTACATCACCTTCAAACCAATTGGTGAGTAGCTCTTCTTTGCAATGTAATTCATGGAAGGAATGAAAAATTACTTGCATTATGAGTCATTAGCATTCCATTTTCGGCTTGTGATGATAAGGATCTTGTATTGTAGGCTGATGTGGATCGTTTCGTGGAGGATGGATCACTTGATGAAAATGTTGAGTCTTTTTTATCCCATGACGATACGGATCCCAGAGATGCAGTCGGTCGTTGTATGGATGTAAGCAAAGGTGCAGTAAACACCATTTTTTATTGATCATTAGTGAATATCATCATTTCTAAAAGAATTTATCACGAGTTAGTGAAAAAATTTGCATTCTTTTATTTTAGTAAATAATTCATTAAGTTAATGATAAATTATGATGTACAAAATTTAGAAGCAGTGTAATTTGCTTCGCTATCTTTTGTATATGTAGATCTAAAGTATTGCTCTTTAATTCCTTGACTTCTTACTTACGAGGTGCTAGCTCAAACTTCAGAAGCTAAGTTAATGAAATTCATTTTAATTTTCAGGCTTCACATTTTCTGATGTAAATTCTGTACGTGCTAGCACAAGCAAAGTTGTATGTTGTCATTTTTCATCTGATGGAAAATTGCTTGCAAGTGGTGGTCACGACAAAAAGGTTAGTCGTAAAACATTTATTCTTGGCTAACTAAAATTGGGGAACAAAATCAAGAACTACTCTTATTTTACACTGTTTAGATATGGAAAAATGTAACACTTCCCTCCGAACTATTTTGCAATGCAGGCTGTTTTATGGCACACGGATACTCTGAAGCAGAAGGCTGTTCTTGAAGAACATTCATCTATGATCACCGATGTTCGTTTTAGTCCAACCATGCCTCGTTTAGCAACATCTTCATTTGACAAAACTGTCAGGGTTTGGGATATTGACAATGTTAGTTTATTCTTTCTCTTTTGACTCTAATCATATGCTACTTTTTCCGAAATTGTTTCTCCGGGTTCTGAAGGGTTAGAAATAACTTCAGGGCACATTGTTGACATAATTATTTCCTGTGCTGAAAAATGTTACATACCAGAAAGTTATGGAAAGTTTGTTACAAGGATAAATTGTTTATTGAGAACCAACAAACTGAGATAATCAAACATATCATTGTGCTTCTTTTATTTGCAAGTATGAATTATAAACAAGAGCATAAATTTGAAACAAATCTTAGCTTTTGGAGCTTTACATTTTAAGTATATAATGCTTCAAGATATGGTTATGTTTTTCAGCTTTGTTTCTTGATGTAGGAGTTCATAGATATGGTTTACTATATTTAGTGCTATGGCCTATATAGTGATATCAACTTATACTTGCTGAATTACTGTGCAGCCTGGTTATTCGCTTCGCACCTTTACAGGACATTCTGCATCTGTAATGTCCCTAGATTTTCATCCAAATAAAGATGATCTTATCTGTTCTTGTGATGGTGATGGCGAGATACGGTATTGGAGCATAAATAATGGAAGTTGTGCTAGAGTCTTCAAGGTAGGATTCTCTAGGATAGCTTTATTTGTTCTTCTTCTTAATCACTGCTTAGTTTCGTTGTTTATTGAACTGATGATGTATTCACTTAAGTGTGTAATTGGGAAATTTCTTGTCGATTGATTAGGGTGGCACCGCCCAGATGAGATTTCAACCACGTCTAGGGAGGTACCTGGCTGCAGCTGCAGAGAATGTTGTTTCTATACTTGATGTGGAGACACAAG
>JASCZI010271977.1:87495-99182 GCA_036250425.1 Stylosanthes scabra
TGTTTTTTATTGTTAGTATTATTATTCTTTCCTACATCGGTTTTAGAACTAGTGTCCTTTTGCATTTTTTAAGGTTTCAAAAAATATTTGTTCTATTTGAAATATCTAGTTAGTATTAATTTCTTTACCCGTCATACTTATGATGATGTAACTTTAGGAAAAGAACAAGTATAGTGTTAATTTTCTACCAGTACCAATATGTTTTCTTGTTTTTCTTGCTGTATGTATTTTTTGTTTTGTGACCGTTATTATGAAACGGAGGAAGTATTGTAAAGAAATGCTTCCAATGAATGCCATGCAATTCTAGCTGGAGTAAGAATTACACAGTAACATAATTTTGATCTTTCTTTCCTACCATAACATATAAGTCTATAGTTGTTTTTGGTTGGTGACTTTTGTTAATGTAAGGATAAACACATGAATTCGTATATGCTATAATGGCTGTGATGAATGATATTTCTTAGAGCATTACTAACATTTCTTTGTTGGCATGTTGTGCTGCGATTGTAGGGCCACACGAAGCCGATTCATTCTGTGTGTTGGGACCCTTCCGGGGAGTTGCTGGCATCTGTGAGTGAGGACTCGGTCCGGGTTTGGGCTCTAGGAACGGGGAGTGAAGGGGAATGTGTGCATGATCTTAGTAGTAGTGGCAGTAAGTTTCAATCATGTGTCTTCCACCCTTCTTACCCGTCGTTGCTCGTCATTGGCTGTTACCAGGCAAGTCTACCTTCCTTATATTTCCCCTTCTCCAATTTCTTTCCCTTTGATATTGGTGAATTTAGCCGTGATGATCTTTCCTTATAACAAAAAACTAGGGTTTGTGAGTACCAAGCTTGATAAGAAAGGGTTGCACTAACCAACTTGGATTGATCAAGTGATTAGCTCATTCTTTTGTTTAAGTAAGTGTCGGGAGTTCCAATCTCGTCTTGTGTATGCAGCAACCCATTAGGAATTAACCAGCGATAAACCTTTAAATGGAGCTCCGATCTACAGCCGATCAGTCCCTGACCCGTCAGGATAGGGAATACTATGAGAAATAAAAAAGAAAGGGTTGCACTGAACTCTTGCCCTTCTTAGCCCCCAAGAATGACGACTAAAATGCATTGCCCTTCTAAACTTTGACTCTTGTGTAGTTTACCTCCTAAACTTCCAAAATATGCAATTCAATTCCCTGAAGTTATCAAAGGGTGCCAAAAGAAGAATCTTTTCTTCTGAAACTATCCTCGTGTGATGTGTTTTGTTGACATATTTACCTCCATTGGGGGAAAAAGGATGTCAGAGTAAAAAATGCACTTAAAAACCTTGACAAAGTTATGGAAGGCAAATTGCATTTTTTCCCTTTGAATGAGTTCTTGTGGAACTCGGCTTATATTTACATAGTCGGTCCCAAGCCCGGATAAACATGGAGGTTTCTAGGCTTGCAACAACCAACGTAATATAGTGTTGCATCCCCATGCATGGCCACAACGCAATGACTTATTTGGCTCCATGTAGGATTGCATTAGGTTTGCCACAGCCAACATAAAACTCCGTTGCATCCCAATGCATGGACACAACGCAATGACGTTTGTGATCCATGTAGCTGACACCACCTAGTGGGAAAAGGCTTTATTAAGTTAAGCTAGAATGAGTGCTTGTGGATTGTATATTGTGGATTCATACCGTTTTAGATTCGATTTCTTATCCTTTTGGAACTTGCACTGCAGACATTGGAGCTTTGGAACATGACAGAGAACAAGACAATGACGCTGACTGCCCACGAAGGTCTCATCACCTCCCTCGCCATGTCGACTGTAAATGGTCTGGTTGCTTCCGCCAGTCACGACAAGTTTGTCAAGCTCTGGAAGTGACCTGTAACAATACTGGCAACACAAAAGGTTTTTTAAATCAGTGTTGTTCACACGTTTTAGTTTATTTCTCTTTGTACTTTTAGCAAAACTAACCTTTGTAATATTGTTGTCTACCCTGTTGTATCTGTTTCATTAGGTATTTTTACTTTGGAGAATTGAGACTTGTGCTATTGTAACATGAACTAGTTATTGTCTTCTGGACCCTTTTGGCTTCTTTTTAGTTTTCCTAATGTTAGTGTCAATGTATTTAGGAAATTATTATGGAAATTTTATTGAAGCATAGATTCAATTCATGTCTTTGAGGTATCAAGGTATCAATAGAAATTAATTTTAAAAAACTAGTTAAGTCCATCCTTTTTTAACCAACTTGGGTTTTAACTCACTTGTTAGCACAACTATCTGGATTCTGGTGTTCGAATCCATATTTATGTATGCAGGAATATATTGGTTAATGACAAATTTTTTAATGGATTTTACATCCATAGCATGGAAGGTGATGACTGGATTGGAAAATTTTTTATTTTTATTTTTTAATAAAATTTTATATATTAATTTGGCTAATAATGAGTCAAAGGTCTCAACTTAAAGGAGATGACTGGATTGAAAAATTATTTATTTATTTAGTTAATAATAAAGTCCAAGGTTTTTTTATAAAAAAAAACTACTCATTATATATAATTTATTAAAAATTTTGATATTTATAGAATTTAAATTCAAAATCTTTTATTACAAATATTAATACTAATTCAATTTACGTACTTTTTCATACATATTTAATAAATAATAAAATGAATCAACAGTGATGTTACATTAATAATAAGAATAAGAACTAATCTACGTGTACATGTATAGTATACTTCCATAAATTTTTTATCTTTTCTCTGTTACACTATGTTTTATTTTTGATATTTACATTTCTTGTATTATAAATAAGATGTATGGAACATGTATTTATTAGTCCCTTTAATTTCATCAAAATTTTAATTAGGCCTCTATATTTTTTTTCCCTTTCAATTGAATCCTTATATTATTTTTAAATTTGTATTTAGATTTCTATTAATAATAAATCTTAAAAGAAAACATTTATAAAATGTGAATTTTCTATTATTATTGTATCTTACATAAGCTTATACTCATTTAGATATATTTTTTATTTACTTTTTTCATAAATATTTTACAAAAATATTTTTAATTTACATGAATTAAAATCACATATATTTAGAAAGTTTAAAGTATATTAAAAAAAAAATATTTATTTTATCATTCTAAAATAAAAAAAAATATTAAAATTTAAAATAATATAAAAATCTAATTATAAGCAGAGAAAATATAAAAATCTAACAAAATTTCATAAAATTATAGGACTTAAAGAGTTAATTTAACCTAGTAATATTAATCACTGTCATTACTCATTAACAAGCAGTTAGTCTGTTACTTTACATCAAGGCAAGAACAGAGAACAGTCACTCTCGTAACTCGATTAGTGTCTCCGGCGAGAGTCAAACGAAGCAGCATGGACAACAACGAACACTCCACTCTGTACCCGATTCTCGATCTTCTCTTCTCCGCCGGTTACGTTGAGCCCGCAAACTCCGACGAGCCGCCATCTCACAAAATCGCACACGGCATTTCCTGGTGCATCGCCTCCCTCGACGCCTCCTATCCCACCATAACGCGAGTATCTCGATCAAACCTTGCAACTGCTTAGGGTTTCTATCAATTTAGCGTTCAAATTCAATCTTACTAACTAACTCCCTCCTTTGTTCATTTATGTCATTCTTGTTTTGATTCGTGCGCTCTTATATTTCAATTTTGTGATTGATTGTATTGCAGACGTGATGACAATGCAGAGTTCATTGAGGAAGCTCTGAGATCAGTAGGGTGCCCGCACTATCTTCAATCCTCTCATATTCGAGATATTGATACCGAAGCTATTCTCCCTGTAGTGCAATGGCTTACGCTACGTGTTCGATCAACACAAGAACCTCGGGTCGGTGAGGTATGGTTATAAGATTTTTAAATTTTTACTTTTTTTTATAGCATGTTTGAATAGCACGCTGTGTTATTATTACTATTTTTTTTATGTATGATTTTAAGAGATTAGTTATTATGCACTTACATGGATAATGGTTAAATTAGTCTTTAATAGATAGGTCATTCGTCAAATTTGTTCCGAAAGATTTTATCAACCAAAGTAGTCATTGAAAGATTAAAAATTAATCAAATCCGCTATTCTGTTGCTCCATTAACAGTTTTTGTTAACGATTATTTACATAGAACGTTAAGTGACGTATGTCGTTGTTTTGATTCATAAAAGTTGCTAGGGCGAAAACAACGCCGTTTTGTGTGATTACCGTAAATGAAGGAATCAAAGAGTTATCCTCATTAATCACGCAAAAAAGCGTCATTTTTGCCTAAACAACCCTAATAATTGTTTAGGGTGTTGACCTGCCAATAGTTAACGTTCCATGTGGCCAATTGACCCTGCACTTATAGTATAAAAAGGTTTTACACTCCACAAAAATAAATTACAAGAAAGTCAGAAATTATGATAGATTGTTATTCTAGTTAGTTATCTATGTTGATTTGAAACTCAGTTCTTATACAATTTAATTGGATTGGACATTGGAGTGCATAGAAATTAATTCTTTGGTTTTTAGGAATTAAAAAGGATAAAATAAACAGGCTTATTAGTTTTTAAGAAACATTTCTGTTCTAATGTGCTAATCTGAATTTGAATATAAAAGAACAATACATAGTGTATTCACAGGAAAAGCCAATAACCAAACTGATAGAAGCTGACTAACTATCTGCTGTAAATAACTTAACAGCTAATGATTACCATAACAGTGTATGACAATAACTTATCCTAATACATCTCAAGTTGGATCACAGATATTGAGAGCACTCAACCGAAGAATGAGACCATGGAACTGTGCATTTGTCACTGGTTTAATGAGTGAATTTGGTCGTTGATAATGACACTTGACTTGAACTAGCTTTGAGCAACCTATCAGCAATCATTTTGGATGGAATTGTTATCAATCTCCACATGCTTGGAGCATTCATGAAATGTAAAGTTGGTTGAGAGGTGAGTGGCTGCTTGGTTATCACAAAAGACCATAAGTTAGACCAACATCAACATCATCATTATTCTGAAAATTAACTGACCAAGAAACTTCATTCACCATAGTTGCCAAAGCCCAATATTCAGCTTCAACATGGGACAAGGAAAGAGATGGTTGCTAAGCTAGTCATAGATCTCCTAGTACCCTGGCAATTGCGCAATCCGCATCAGAACAAGCCTTTGGGGACAGTCAAGATTAGGCTGAGAAAATAAACTATGATCATTGCCTTTTGTGTATCTTAGAAGGCGGTGAAGGGTTTAAAGATGAGGTTGCTGAAGCTTGGACACATATTGAGTATTAGCTTAATTTTGTGATAACATAGGTGATGAGAAAAGAAACAGAGAAATCATGAATTTATTTGAATGTAAAGAAGAATATATACATTATACAGTATGGTTGCTTTCCAATAGCTTATCAGCAAACTTATAGAAGCAAATCAATTAACCATGTGTTGTGACCATTATAACAACTATCATAATATACAATTAACATATAGTGTATCCTAATATTTAATGTTTAGATATCTATCCTAATATTTAATGTTCTTTTAGTATTTTGGATTTATGATGTCAATGTGATTTTGAAAACATAATAGGCCAAATCAAATGTCAATAACTCAGCGTGCTGTTTCAGTTATTCTGAGTTTTTAGTATGTGTTGCTATATTGCTTTTCATTTAACTTGTGCTACCACTTGTTTTAACAAAGTGCTTATTTTTGGTATCCCATGGAACCCTAGGTTTTTCACTTTGAACATGTTGTTCAAGGAGATGAGCAGTCACTACAGGGGCCTGACAAAGAGTTAGAGCAAGCAAAAATTTCCATAAAGACGTTGACTGAAAACTTGGATGAACTGGTAGGTGAGATGACTATTATATTAAGCATGCACTGGACTCCTTTATGAATGCCCCGACCTCTTTTTTGTAATCTTACTTGATTGTTAGTTTTTATGTGCTGGTTAAGGTTTATAGAAATTGGATAATACATAATAGAGCACAATGGCATTGTTTGATCCATGTAGCTGACCCTATCTAGTGGGATAAGACTTTGTTGTTGTTGTTGTTTGTGGGATGATCAATGATCCACTTCCATGTTCCATTTATGTTCTACATGGATTTATTCATCTTTGCTATTGTTTTACTTCTAATGTTGTACTGCAGAAACACAGGAAGACAAATGTTGTGGAGCAGTTAGATCATGTACGAAACAGAATCAACAAGGAGGGTGCTGATTCTGTGGTACAGAAGCTGATATCCTTAATGACATCTTTGAAGGTGAATCTCTCAATCAATTTAACATTTGAATTTTCAAATAGCAGCATAATTCAGCTCATTTTTTAAATAAAGAATTATGCAACAATTAAATATTAGCCATTTTTGTGTAGCTTATGATATTCCCTCTTTTGCAGGATCTTGAAAGGCAGGAAGAGCACTTTCAGTGTAATTGCGATTCTGAACATTCAGAACTTCTAGCTGAGATCAGTGAATTAGAAACAAAAATAGCCAATGGTTGTGATAGCAAGTTCCTCTCGGATGGGCTGCATCATTCTATGAGTGAATTACGTGAAACAGTTCATTTGGAGAGAAAGGTAAGCTACTATTAGCAAGTGGACTTTGCCTCCTGGTCTGTTTTGATTCTTAGTTTCGTGACATTCCTTCGTTGTACCACTCATAAACTCGATATCCTTTTCTGTCAGCAACTTGCTGCTAGGCTGAGGGATAATCTGGCAATGAGGCGACAGATTGATGGCCTACCATGCCAGTCAGAAATCAACCAGTATGTTTGTTCTTTTACAGTTTCACCTTCTAAATTTTCAGATTATTTCCATTGTCCTTGTAGAAGTATTTGGCTATTTGCTGAATGATGTTGAATATTTCCATTATTGGGTTGTAATTATTTGCTTTACATAGTTTCAACTATGACCGATTAGAATTCAACTTGAGATAGGGAAAATAAAAAACTTAAGGAGAGCATATAAGTAAAATATGTTCTTAATTTCCCTGTTTTCTTGTTTCCTAAATTACTTATTTATAAGGGTTTCATTCCAGGAAAGAGAAAAAGAGATCACAATGGTTAGAGTTCAATGAAAATTTTGTCTTGTATTACTCTTCTTTTCATCACAATATTTAACTTAAGCCTGTTAGTCTCAAACATATATTTATTCATGTTGGAATTGTCTCCCCGGTGTATATGTTCATGTAATACGAAGTAAGATGAGAAAGATATTAACTGTAGAGACTGGGTGTAGGTAATTACTTCCATGCATGTTCATAGGAATAGCTACATGAGAATGTCAAAACTAGTTCCCTGAAATATATTATTTACTTGATGTTTCTTCTTTGTGTTGGTGGCTTGGTGCAGATATGAATGCCGGCTCTCGGAGTTGTATTCTCAAATCCAGGTTCATAGATTCTTTGGATATTAAACTCTATTATGGGGAGAGTAACCTTTTTCATTATTTTTACCTATCCAATCACATATATGCTAGTTCTAATTGTTTTTGGATGTATGGTATTTGTAACGTACAGGGAAAACATAGGCAAACCCGTAAATACTATGCTACGTACAATGCTCTTTTGGAAATTAAAGAATTGATGCTAAAGGAAACATCCTTATTGAATTCAATCATTTCACAGGTACTTGTTTGAGAATTTAGAGCATGATGTACATCTGTGTTTATGATGCTTGTTTGATTTTTTTTCTCTCTTAAAGAAGTTAAATTCACAACTTGTGTACTTAATGTATTATTTTTCTGCTTGTATATATGCTCCATCTGTCACGTGTTATGGCCTTGCTTTTGATTTTTGTTGTTCTTCGTTTTTTACTATCATTGGTATTTCATTTCATCATGTTAGACCGTTTGCATTTTGTCTTATTGCACTATCTTTAGTATTTCTTTTAGCTAAAATCTCTTCTATGGTAAAACTAGGACCCACTGCACTAATAATTGTAGTAATTTGATATGAATAAGTGGGATCTGCATCTTTTCTTCTGTTTTGTACTATTGCCATTGGATTCTATACGTGACTGTACGAAATCAACAGTAACAACAATATAACTAGAATTGTTCCATTAGTTTGGGCTTGTTACATGGGTCAAGCGATGCTGTAGTGTTCTATTGTAAAAAAATATTCTCTATTTGACTCTATTTTATGGGTTATTAGAACAATAATTGGTATCAAAATCTCTCATTATTTTAGTTGTATATGAATACTCAGCACTTTCTACCATTAAGCTATCTAACTGTACAATCTGCATCATAAATTTGATGCTAACAGATGAAAATATCTTCATATACTTTGGGTTTTGAAGTTCTAAGAAATTCTTGATGCCAATGAGATTCTATAGAATATTGTCTCATGAGGCTTCATAAACTCAAAGCAGTAGCATTGGAAGAGATTTAGAGTTGTTTAATCTAACATTTGGTCCTCTTGTTAATACAAAAGCTTATTTTTGTTAATTTTATCTGAACAAGTTTTGCTTTCTGTATTTTAAATAAATAAATAAAAAAAAAACTGCAGTTTCAAGAGGCCTTCAGTAGTATGGATGGTCGTGCAAAACTTGTTCATTGCATGGAAGGAATTGTCAAGGGCAGTCAACAGGTAATGATATTTTCTGTCATGCATAAATGAGAAAATTTTAAATGGCTAACTGCAGCACGAGATCTTTATTGCATTATATGTTCTTGTATCACTTTGTATAAAGATCTTTGTCTGTTTATGCTGTGGGGCTATAAATCCTTTTACCCACTGGAAATCGTGTCAGCATGCTGGACTTAATTCCTTAGCTCCACTGCCATATAAACATTTTAAAATTAACTATTGAACTTAAAAAGGTTGAGTATTTAGATGTTGTTGTAGTTTTGAAAAAAATTGCATTACTTTTTTGTATTTAGTAACTGCAGAAGCTTTTTAGGGTCTACAAATTGCCATTATTTTCCAAGCATTTTTTATGAAGTTACAAGAAACTCTATTGACAATTTAATTGAAACTCCATAATCAACTGTTAGAAGCAGTTTTTAAAAGTGCATACAATATCAAGTTCCATTGGTGTGTTCGCATGGTTTTGCAATTAAGTCCTGTTTGTTAGTGTTTAGATGATAAATCTTTTAAGTCGATATTTAACCTAGTGAGAATTTTGTGGAGACAATTAAAATAACGAGTAATTGGACAAGAAGGTCCCACAAAAATTTTGTAATAAATTTGTTAGTCTTTAAAAGAAATAAGTTCTTAAGAAATTTTTGTGACGAACTTAAAGGTCCTGAGTACAAAGTAGTTCCTGAAAAATTGTAGTACTGGACTTATAGGTCTCTAACAGCAATGAAACATGTCCGGAGTTGTAATTTTTCAGGACTTAATTGATACTCTTTTTTTTTTTTGTTTTTTTTTCTTATGGACCTAAGTTCATCACGAAATTTTCAAAGTACTTATTTGATACTTCTTTTGATGTAGGGACCTATAAGTCCTTTGCAAAGTTATTCAAGGAACTATTTGTGAGTAAATACGTAAAATGACCCTGAAATTTGCATTATGTCTCAAATTGACCTTGAAAATTTCAAGTGTCCCAATATGGACCCCTAAATTTCGATTGAAAACTTGTGTTAGCTCCCTAGATTCATCTCCATTGACGGCAAACTGAATTGGCATGTTAAGTTGTCACAATGTACAAATGAAGACAAGGTCATTTTGTGGGAGAGATGGAGGTGGCTTACAAATTTCAGATGCGAAACCTGATCCAACCATGCTGTGGATTTTCCTGACTTGATCATGATTGTGATTTTTCCTTTTTTTTCGACTGAAAAAAGTTTGATTCTGTTTTTTCTTTTAATCAGGCTTATAACTTTTATTCAATCATTTGATTTCCTTCCCAAGATGGAGGGAGGGGTTTAACTTCAACTATTACATTCATATTTGCAGAAGCTAGTAAAGGTTCAATTAGGACTTGATGAAGAGGAAAGAGTACGTAATGATCTTAAGAATAGGTATGCTGCGGCTGTGGGAGAACAAAAACGTTGCTATTCACTGTTAAAGGCGTTTCAGGTAAGTTTTTTCCCTATTCAAAGGCATAATAGAGTAGGTGCTGCATAGTTAAGCTGTCGTTTTGTTAAATTTTTCTGCCATTTCTGCATTAGGTAATCTTCATGGGGCCTTTTCCTTCCATAATTGATAGTTGTGTTGTGTGTCTGTCTGTTACAGTATCAATTAACAATTAATAGTGTGATTCAAGAGGAGTTAGACCTTGTTTTTTTTTTATAGAATAGACCTTGACTTAGCACTTAATCAAATAATTTTTTTCCCCTTTCTTTCTAGTTTTTACTTGTAACTAGATATTTAAATAACGGTAATGTTACATGTATTGTACACCTTCCTTCGTACATCTCATTTACAACACAGAAAATGTAAATATCAGCACAGAAAAATTCACAAAACACATGAATATAACATACGATAACACAGAAACAGTTACGTATAGTACATAAATCATGTACCTCAACACAAAAATCAAAATAGAAGACAAGAGATGTATGGAGGTGTACAATAGTACACGTAGATTAATTCTTTAAATAAAAATCACCATATTGAAAGGAAACAAATACTTCCACAATAAACAATAAACACAACCAAATTATCAAATAACAGTGAATTTTTTACTTTTTGAGGGGAGGATGCTTCCCTCATATAATATTGGTGGTCTCAACTCTCAAGAGTCGTCACCAAAAAAAAAAAAAAAAACTCTTTAAGAGTAATGTTTTGTCGCTCACATTTCATTGTTCTTCATGTTACTCATTCCATGCAAGATACGTTGACAAATTATTGTTATTATTATAATAATAATGTCTCTGGAATTCTAGTTCATCCTCATGAATATTAGAGATAATTATTCATATGTCTCCTTTTATTAGTTTAAATTTTTAAGAGAAGTGATATCATGATATATAGAATATCAGAGCTTTTATAACCTAAGTTTAAAATTCGATCCCACCCAAAAGAAATAATTTTTATCTTAAGACAAATTAAAAGTGAAAAAAAAATGCATATGCAATATATTTATGCAAACCCAAAAAGAAAAAGGAGAGATACTGTGTAAGTAGGCCTCTTAATATATTAATCATGTGCTGCTTCTTCTCAATTTAAACTTTGTAGAGAAGTGATATTGTAATAATCAATTCAACCAAACATTGCCCAACAGTAAAGAAAAATAATTAAGAGTCCTAATTTATTTCCTAATTATCCATTAATTTTTTTTTTCAGTTTTTGATGTTTTAAAAGAGAACATATGTATTTTAATTTTTAGTTATTTAACTATTAGAAGGATGGACTAGGACTAGTAAACATTACTCAACAATGAACAGCTAATACTAAAAAAGATAGTGATACCAACGCTTTGTCTTGTACTGCTTACTGTGAAAGATGGCTTATTGTCATTTCTTGAATGGCCAGGTAGAACGCGCCAAGAATGAGAGGTTCCGGAGTCAAAGTTGATTACAGCCTTGAAATGTGAATTTCCCATAATAGTGTATCGCAGATTCAGTCATAGCAGAGTGGTTTCGTGTTCATCCAATAACTCTCAATTGTATAAAGCAGATGGTGATGGTTGGAAAATTGCCATTTCTCCACTTTATATTCAATTACTTTCTAAAGGTTCTGTAATTCTTTTTTTTTTTTTTTCTATATAGATATATATGTGCTAGCATGGTTACACTAAGGTGAC
>JASCZI010271978.1:0-14067 GCA_036250425.1 Stylosanthes scabra
ACCTGTCGCGGCCGTGCACCCGAGGGACGACCTCGTGATGCCGGATGATGCCCCAGCACCTCGCCGTAGACAGCCGCAGGTGCCTAGGCCCAGGCAGGCGGCCCCTATGAGGGGCAAGTTGAGCCGCCGTGATCAGCGCAGGAGATTGAGGATGGTTGAGGTGGGTGCGGCTGCGCACGTTGATGAGGAGCAGGCGGAGGAGCAGCGAGAGTATGACCGTTAGGACGAGCCTGTTGATGGTGGCGATGCTCAGTTCCAGGATGACCATCAGGACCCAAGCATCTCCCCATCGGGCATGATTTCTTTCTCGCCTGATGCTGCTCGAGCATTTCCATCTCCCGCCTGTGCAGGGACATCCTCTCAGCCTGAGATTGGGCACCCTGCATCATATCGCTTGCATCGGCAGACGTATTTGTACGGATCAGACTCCACCACCCTGTACTCGGATGCCCTCCTTATGTTATAATTCTTTACAGCCATATGCACGGCCTCTCGAGTGCTGAATCGATGCCCGATTTGAAACTCTGATCCTCCATCTAAATCATAATCTTCGCTGCCCCCACCAAAACCTTCCCTTTGCACCTCTGTCATCTCATCCAGATTTAACGTGTGAAAATGGCTGTCCACGGATGACAAATCAGGTATCGGGCTTGGTGCAGGAAGCAGAAAACCCTGCCTCGCTTGAGATTCCGGGACAAATTCTGAGCCATCAGAGCTTTCGCTTGACTCATCCGTGTTGCCGACAAAGTCTTCGTCAGAATCGTCATCACCCCCTCCGAGGTCGCAATACGTATGGGCGCAGCAATTATAGCGCCGAGCCCACCTCAGGATGAGCTTGATGGACCTGCTGCATCAACATTCACGGTCTCCATCTCGGTTAGCAGCTCCATCACCTCTCGAGATCCATACCGACGGTGCAACTCGAACATCGCACGGACGTGCGCATCGCTATCGACCCAAAAAATCTTGAACTTGAACTGGTTCGGAGGAAAAAGATTCAACAGCCGGTAAGCCACTCGTCTCACTGACATTGCGCCGGCAGCCCCCATGTTGCGCAGAAGGACACACTTCAACTCCTCCAACGTATTAACGGGTTGCATCTGAAACACAACAGGACTTACGGACCGAAACCGAATCCCATCCGCATCCCTGCCCATCTCACCATTTGGATATAGAGTAACAACCACGAAATTACTAATATTCATGGTTTTTGGGGAGCAAACTCGTATTATTGTGGAAGAATTTGGTGTGAGGCTAGCTGGCTAAGGGCCCCTTTCTATAAATTTTTTTTCGAGGCTATCTCGGGCTCTGCAGTTCCGAGATACGTATCTCGGGCTCTGCAGACCCGAGATATAGGGGGAATTCGAATTCATTACTTATCTCGGGCTCTGCAGACCCGAGATACACTAAAATTTCATTTCGGGCTTGCAGAGCCCGAGATATAGGGGGTGTGCCTAAAATGGTAAATACCTCAGCGGATCTATTTTGATAAATTTGATATTTATTTTATTTAAATAAATAAAAAAGCCCTCACAGAAAATAAGAAAAATAAAATAAAATTTACAACTCCAACCACTTCTTTAAACACCCTAGCTAGCTAGCCCGGTTAAAAGTTTTCCTTTTTAAATTGGATCCCTTGTGTGGGAAAACAACGGTCTTCTTCACACTGCCCTGCCCCAGACCCTAGTCCTATAATTTGAATTTCATTCTCCTTTGATTTTGATTTCCATTTCGCCATTGTAACTGCTGTGTGAACTGTGAACTCCGAAGAAAGGTGAAAAATGGCAAAGAAGAAGATGACGGCAAAGGCTTGTGAATACGAGGAGATTCGGCTTAAGAGGTTGGAGGAGAACAGGAAGAGGATGGAGGCACTCAATCTCCCCAACCTCTCTCAGGCCCTCCACAACTCTCCCCTTTCCAAATCCAATCCCTCTCCGGTATCTCTCTTCTCTTCTCTTCTCTTCTCTTCACCAACCATCACTTCCCTCACTCTGCTCTTTTCCCTGCAGCTGAAGCGCGTCAAGTCACGCACCATCGAGAAGCAGGTGGTTGTGGTGAGGAGGTCCAGCCGCGTCGCCAACATGCCCGCTCCTGTTTACAAAGAAGTCTCTTCCTTTCTCTCTTGTTCCACTTTTCCCTTTTCCCTTCTTCCCTTAACAGTTATTGAATCTCATTCCGCGCTGCTCGCATGGCAGGTGGTTATTGATCGTGTAGTCATATCTAGAAGCCGCAGAAGTGGAAGCTCTTATGGTAGATACAGGGATTATTCAAAGCGGGTATATGCTTCCGATGAAGCCAGAGAGGAAGCCCTAGAAAAGGCTGATAAGATTCAATCAGATTTGCAGTCTGAGTCTGGTCATCCATCCTTCATTAAATCTATGCTCCAGTCTCATGTCACTGGCGGATTCTGGCTGGTCCGTAATCTTAATTCTCCCTTCGTTGATTATGCATGAGTTAAAGTAATTTATTTTTGGAATTGTTCTAATCATGAGAATTAGGGGCTCAAATCACCAGCAGTATTGTTAGGAATAGAATTTTGCAAAGTTATCCTTAGAAAGGTTCATGTTTTAATAATTTAGGCTTAGCTGAACATGTTGTTGCAAGATTGGATTAGTAAAATGCAATGCATGATGTTTATCCGCAATGATTATAACTGGCTTATCATTGTGGCCATCTTTGACAAACAGGGTCTTTCAGTCCAGTTTTGTAAGATGCATCTTCCAAAACGAGACGAAACACTTACTTTGATTGATGAGGATGGGGATGAGTATGAAACATTATATTTGGCTCGAAAAACAGGACTTAGTGCTGGATGGAGAGGCTTTGCAATTGCTCATAACTTAGTTGATGGGGACGCTTTGGTTTTCGAACTAATCAACCGCAATACATTCAAGGTGATTAAACATTCATCATTGTGTTTACTTGTGTAAATGCCATGTATGAATGCTTAATAGAGCAAAAGCAACTACTCGCCATGTGATTATTAACTGTGTCCTATGGCATGTGATGACTACTACTACTACTACTACTACTACTACACAGTTTTCTTCCCTCTTTTGAGCTATTTCATTGCTGCAATTTATAATTCTGCATTATCACCACTCCACAGGTTTTAATAATGCCATTGTGGTTCCCAATATTTTCTTTCAGGTGTACATTGTTAGAGTGAATAGTCCTGCAGAGGGTGGAGAGCAATGAACTTCAATTGAAGTCAGCTAATGTGTAGGTATAATTGTTGCTAACTAATCAAAATTTACATCCTTAGTGAGATGTGATGTGTTGTCCATGGAGCTTGCATTTTCAGATTTTCTTCAATATATATATATAAAGTGAGGAAGTTGGTAAAGTGGTAAAGTAAGGAGTTAATCACTCTTTAATTAAGTTAGTAGGGCTCACATGTAATGGAAATTACAAAATCAATAGTGATTAACTCATCACTTTACCACTTTACCAACGTCTCCACTTTATATATATATGCTCATAGGGGGTTTAAGTCGGAATGAAATCTTAATATGAGTTATGGGAATGGTTGCTTTTTAGTTAGTTTGGATCCTGGGACCTTTCAGAGTAATGCTATAAAATTAAAAGTCCTGGGACCCTTAGACTTTAGTGCCGTGAAATTTGATGATCTTTGCTTGATAGAGCTGTATGGAGAGAGAAAACAATGTGCTCGAGGAACCATAAGTGACAAAAAGCGTATGAGTCCAAGATTACCCGTATTATAAGGAATAGATCAGCATTGCATTGCATTGCCATTGAATGTTTATTGAAGAAACTAAGAGCAGTTATAGAATATATAATAAAACTTATTAAGAGAAGTTATTGACATTAATAAATGTTAAAGATCATGTGATGCTACTGAAATACATTGTGAGCTATATACTATATATATATATATATATATATATATATATATAAAATATTTGTGCGGCGAATGTTAAAGGGGATGGAGTCTTATTTGTACGGTATACTTAAACTGAAGGCTTCTGTTAAGCTGTTAATCAATATATTTTACTTTTAGTACATTTTTTCTTCTTTAGCAGGTATGACTTTTGTTCAATATTCAATGATCTTTAGCTCAAAAAAGTTGCTTTAAGGGGGTGTGCGCGGCACACTATGGCACTAAGCTTAGCATGTTGCAACAATGGCCATACATATAATATATATATATATAGGTCTTGTCTCTTGTGTGTGTATCTTTGTTGACATTCTTATATGCTTCTTTGCTGCTCTATCATAAGTGCCGCTAATTCATCCTTTCATTTTTTATATCAGGTTCAGAAGTTCTCCTCTTTTGGTTGAAGATCGATCCATCTTGGAGGGTCAGTTTTTGTGCAATGTTAGAACATTTAAGTAGGCTGACATGTAATGTCCTAATTTATTTATGTAGTTAGTAAAATACTATTATCCTATCGTTTGGTCTACATGTGAACCCTCCTCCTGCATATAATTTAAATGAATACATGGATCTCTTGATGGAGTTCCCTGAACATGAACATGAGGCTTAATTATATATAATACATAATTGTTAATCATTTGCTCTCTATATTCTTGAAGAAAAAGAAGGTTTGGATCAGGTATGAGCAGGAGCATGATAACTTGTGTTCTATATTGACTTTTTAAACAAACAAACTAGGTGAAATGAAGTCCCTTGCAAAATGATGAGCCTAAACCCCAGTGGCACATGGGGGCCATGGGCCAACACGTCAGGATCATGTGTTTTCCAGTCCAAATCTTAGTATACTACTAGTCTACAACTTTTGCAGATGTAATCATTAGTGAATTCAATGTGTCTTTGACGAGATCACCCCAGTTGTAGTATTGCATGGGGAGTTAAGTTGTAGCTTGGATAATAATAGTAGGAGTAATTGAGACAATAGAATTATTGAGTTTGGGGAAGGTGCCATGTGATTTGGGGGGTGCTGTGGTGTGCTTACGCGTATTTGAGTTCATTATGAGATGGCAATGCTAAGCTTGTTTATGAGATGGCAATGCTAAGCTTGTTTACAGCTTGCAAAAAGTCTTCGGTAATTACTAGATAATTTAGCATTAAGCCACTAAGCCGAAACTGTGATGATGTTGAGCCATGAAAAGTTACTCATCATTATTTGTATATAGTTCATAATAATTGATGTTGATCGTGCATTATGGAATCTTTTCACACGGACTTTGTTCCTATCTCCTTAATCCCTATTACTCCATTACTTTTCCATACACATGCCGTCATGCGCCTGCAGTTTTTTTTTTTTAAAAAACAAACAAATAATCTAAATTAGGAGAAAAAGAGAAGAATAAAAATTAACTGAATATTGATTGAAATTATTAATTTTTAAATCTTTTAGTAAATATTAGGAGAGGAACGTTTTTAATAATAAAAAAAAGAAAATCGACTAATATTAACTCAATGACAATGTCACTGATGTCTTATTAAATATTTATAAAAAATTATACATTGTCAATATATTACCAACTAAATCCAATCTCTTAAAACTTTTGGTATATTATCAGTTTATCACTGATATCTTATGCTTTATTTAAAAAATATATATACTATTTTACTAACAAAAAGTTAGTTTGCTAATATCAATTATTAACATATAAAAAATAAAAAATATAGGTAATTAATATTTTTTCTAACCAATAAATTAATCAACAAAATAAGATATCTGTAATTATTATTTATAAAACGTCCATAATAAAAAAAATAGAATATTCAAAATCTAAAATAACCAATAATTAACAAAAGAAATAGAACATCCAAAATTTATAAATAAAATATTCAAAATTTAAAAAAATGAACATTCAATATAAATTATTAATTAATATTAACTAATTTTTTTATTAAGTATCTAACATTGTTGATATAAAATACAATCATATAAAATTATTCTTACCCTTTTTATAAAGTAATTTGCCAATTGCCAAAAACTCAGTTTGGTTGGTAAAATAGCATTTTCATTAAAGAAAAGACAGTCATATTCCTGTTGACTGTACTAATCCATCAACCTCATGCAACCAATGAAATTATACACAACCATGGTTGCCATGTCAGTATGTGGCTAATCAATTATCACCCTTATAATCTGTTTCTAAATCTGTGGGCCCCATCTGGCATTAACAGCGCCAATTCGGGAACCATATAGCGAAATTTTAGTGTTATGAACAGGAAAATCTAATTAGATTAGATTGTAGATGGAGACATAAAGTATGAGTCATGCTCATGCAAATGGACTTCTCACACGTGAAGGAATACGGGTAAAGTATCGTTTTTATCCCCACCGTTTGAGATAAGTCTTAAAGATGTCCTTAATATTTAAAATGTTCTATTTATATACCTAACATTTTAAAAAATTATCAATTTTGTCCCATTATTAAATAATTATAAAAATTATTAATAAAGCCATACATGTATAAATTAATTTATAACACCAAAGTATTATAAGTGATGTGTTCACTTTATTCATGTTCATTATTATTTTTCACACTATACAAGCACAACACAAAGACCAAAGAAGAGAAACATGTAATGATTCTTTTTTCTCATCCAAACTTTACATTATTTTAGTTATTCGAGTGTAATTGTAGTAAATATTCGTTCTAGAAAACTATTAGTTAATTTATTTTGCATTTGGAAGAGTAAATTGTTGAAATTTATACTAATAGAATTAATGGTGTGATAAAATTAATACAATCTCAAAACGTTAGGGACACAAATAAAACGTTTTAAACATTAGGGACATCTTTAAAACTTACCCCAAACGTTATGAACGAAAACAATATTTTACCCAAGAAATAAATAGAAACCAACTTGGATCAATTTTCTTCTTAATTCGTTTAAGTAAGTGTTGAAGTTTGAATTTTGTCTTTTATATATATAGAGAGAAAAACATTTAACTTTGACTTTGACGCTGACATCAAACAATCGCTGGCTCCGAAACATGGCTCAAATAGCTCACGCCGAGCCAATTCGAAAACGATGCCGTTTTGCCGCGTCATAAAAAAAGGCAAATAAAAAGGAAACCTTTTCTTTTGGTTTGGTGCTTATTGTATCTGCAACAATGGCAGTTTTGCGCTACAGCGGGATCCGCGTTTTTCGATCGCAGACAACACTCCGTTCCAACGTGTCTCCAGAATTTCACCATTCTCCTTAAACTACCTTCCTTGTAAATTCCTCTATCTCTCTTATCCTTTTCTCACTCTTCGGTATTTCTAACAAACTAACTGAAACTGAATCAGTATCGAAGAGGCACCATCTCATTTGCCGGTGCGTTCTTTCTGTGACCCCGCGTAGATTTCGATCTTCGATTCCGTGTATCTATGAGTAACTGCAATCGCATTGGAATTCGCGATAAGGTTTTTCGTTTTTTAGGATCTTGTTGTAACAACAACAACAACCATGGAGGATTATTATTAGTTAGTTAGTTAGTTAATTAATTAAAAAAGGCAGGGATAGGGAGGAAGCTGTTCTTCTCTCCTAGGGATTGTGTTTTTTCGGAGAAATTGAGGACTTTGTTTGACAGAAGGGAAGTGTGTGTGCGTTCGAGCAAAAGCAATTGCAACAATGTTTGGTCATGGTGGACACCATAGAGTTCCCCTTGCGGTGCTGCTGAAGCGTGAATTGGTCAACGAGAAAATCGAGAAGCCGGAGATTGTGTACGGCCAAGCCAGCCAGAGCAAGAAAGGAGAGGATTTCATTTTGCTCAAGAACGAATGCCAGAGAGTCATGGGAGATGGCGTTTCCACATTTTCTGTTTTCGGGGTAATGTTTGATGTTTCTCTAATCAATCACATTGCTTTTGCTTTTTGATTTGATATGACATAATGATGCACAAGTGCACCCATGAATCCAGCTTGTTGACTTTGTGAAAGCAGCTCCCTTTCGATTCTTATTAACTCACATTGATTGGATCACTAGAATATGTTAGCCTTTTTTTGCACTAAATTCCTGTGATTCAATAAGTTGTTTTTGTTTCCCTTGTTGCATTTGCATTTTCTGATGGAGAAGTTGTTTACAGCTGTTTGATGGTCACAATGGAACTGCTGCTGCTATTTATGCCAAGGAGAATCTTCTAAACAACGTTTTAAGTGCAATTCCTTCAGATCTTAACAGAGAAGAGTGGATAGCAGCATTGCCCAGGGCTTTGGTTGCAGGATTTGTGAAAACTGACAAGGATTTTCAACAGAAAGGTCTGACTAATTATTCCTCTTGTAGTATTTGCTCCAGACTATACTAATTGTTTAGTTGTGTGGCAAATTGTTGTATTTCTTGAATATTCCGAGCAATGCCAAATGAGCTTGCACAGGCACAATTCCAGAAGTTAGCAAATTAAAGAATAAAATGGGAAAAAGTTTATTCATGCTAAAAATTTGAATAAAATTATGACTCATTGCTGGCCTAATATTGTTCACTCATGTTGGAGCAGCTGTTTTTACACGTATTTGTCTATTTGATATACATTAATACATAGTTTATTAGTTGCTGAAGAACATCGGTAACAATTAAAAGACCCTTGTGTTTCTGAGACGTGGTTCTTATTCTTCTGAAGTAATGGATGTTATTTATATTATTTTCATTAGTTGTGTGGCTTACTGATATACATTTTTTTACTTATTCAGCAAAAACATCGGGAACAACTGTAACCTTTGTGGTTATTGAAGGATGGGTGGTAACAGTTGCATCAGTAGGTGATTCGCGTTGCATACTTGAACCTTCAGAAGGTGGGATTCATTACTTGTCAGCGGATCATAGACTTGAAACCAATGCAGAAGAGTAAGACATTACTGGGAAACTATTTTGTTGAGAAACTGTTTGTAATCTCTATTACACAGCATAGTCTCACCTTTCTTTTCTCTTTTTCAGGAGGGTTCGGATAACCTGCAGCGGGGGTGAGGTGGGTCGGCTAAATACAGGTGGAGGAGCAGAGGTACATTTGGTTCTAATTGCAATCCCTTTTTAACTCAGGCAAACTGATGCCTCTACCAATACTATTTCTTTGCACATGATGCTTGTGGTTTACTAATATTTTCTTTGGAATCAATTTCATTTTTTATATGCCTAATGAGATTAATGACTTTTATAGGTTGGGCCTTTGAGATGTTGGCCTGGTGGTTTGTGTCTTTCGAGATCCATTGGTGATATGGATGTTGGAGAATTTATTGTTCCTGTACCACACGTAAAGCAAGTGAAGGTTGGTCACTGCTCTCGTGCAAATAGCAATATTTAGCTTATTTTGATTAGTTACTTTTTTTTTTGTTGCTTCCTTTCTTAGTTTACTTTGGTGGATTGTGTATATAAAATCCACCACTATTGTATCTCATAGTTTACTTAAGAATATCGATTGCCTTTTCAAAGTCAAACTGCACTAGTCTTGCTAAGTTGATGCAAACCCTTTTCATAAATTATGTTTATTTATTTATTTTTGTGAAGAGTTTAGTTACAGCATTTGAGCTTCTCTGTTTCTTTTCATGCAGCTGTCTAGTGCCGGAGGAAGGATTGTTATCAGCAGTGATGGTGTCTGGGACGCTCTAACTCCAGAAATGGCCCTAGATTGTTGTCGTGGTATGTCAGCAGAGGCCGCAGCACCACATATTGTGAATGTATGCCTAATGCACATCTTTTGAATAATTTTTTATAGCCCTAATTTCACCTAGTAAATTTTGACGTTGTGTGTGTCATGCATTACTTACTGTTATCATTTGCTCCTTTCTCTTTTCTACCCTCAGGAAGCTTTACAAGCAAAGGGTCTTAGAGATGACACAACCTGCATTGTTGTTGATATGTTACCCCAGGAACAACCACATACCACTGTACGAACACATAAGAAACCAATGAAAGGAATTATGAAGATCTTCCGCAAAAAGAGCTCTGAATCATCATCTCGTACCAAACAAGAATATGTAGAGCCAGATATTGTGTGGGAGCTCTATGAGGAAGGATCTGCTATGCTTTCTGAGAGGTTTAGTTCTATAATAAGCATTGTTAATGTTCGCAGCTGGCTTGCTAGATTTCATTCTTGAGCTGAACATATGTTTGTCTGAAATGCAGGTTAGAGACAAAATATCCACTCTGCAACATGTTCAAGTTGTTTATCTGTGCTGTGTGTCAAGTAGAGATCAAACCAGGGGAGGGTATCTCAATACATGCGGGGAAGACCATCCCTGGAAAATTATGTCCGTGGGATGGACCTTTTCTTTGCTCAAGTTGCCAAGAGAAGAAGGAAGCCATGGAAGGGTTACGGAAATCAGGTTTGTGACAAGTATTTGTCTTTTGTATCCTTCTAACTCGAGTTATACATGTCCATAATCTAATTCTCTGTTTTAATAATTTTTTCCAGGAAGACATAGCGGCAGTGACAGTGACGACTAATGAAGTTTCATGTGTGTTTGCATTTTGAGAGTGACAAGGATTGTTCATATGACGGGAATGTCAAACTTTGGAGCAACGGTGATTCCCTTCTGTGATCAAGAGTGCTTCTCAGAATATGGATTTATTTGGGATTACTCATCAAAATCCATGATGGGGTTCTCACTTATTTTCAGTGCATCAAGGTGAGGAGACTAGCGAACTGTAGCTACTTGCTTGAAGATTTCTGATTTGGAAAAAACGGAATACGAGCCACCCAAGTATTGTGAATTGTTGTTAAATCAAACGGCAATGTGGAGCAGGATATAGGAGGTAGTTTGCATTTTTCCTTCTTACCCGGATCCGATTATTTTGTACGTTGTTCTTTTGAGATCTGGAAACTGACCTTAAGTGAAAGTGGCCATTGTTGTTGTATTACTATAAAGTAGTGTTTAATCAAACGTCAATGGAATGCCATTCCACAGTAGAAATTAATCCCAATGATTGGTTTCTCTTGCATCCTGTGTTATTCTGATTATTCCTGTTACCAGACGAATGCTAACCTGTTGTTATAGAAAGGCCTGGTAAACTCTGTATAAAATTGCCATCATAGCTTCCGTAGGCACTAAGAATCATTTGTGTTAATATTATTAGTGAATTCAACATCATACTTAAGTAAAAAAAAAACAAAAGAAAAAAAGGCTGAGAAGTTGGTGCTCTAATGCAAGGTTTAGTTGTTGACGTGCTTCTTGTCCTACCACCGCCCATGTCTATCAAGGGAAAATAAAGGGAAAAGATTTAGGATAATGAATGGCTAATATGTGAGGAGGAAAAGCGAACGGTTTCCCACAAAAGAGGATCTCTATGTCATTTGATGGTGAAGTATTTGTTTTATGCTATGTATTGCTGGTTTTAGAATATAGATTTGAGTGGTGAAAGTGGCTGGGGGATGCTTAATTGATCGTTCATTACATTCATCAGTGCAAAGAAATAATAATAATGCTTCCATGATTAAGATGTTGACCTTAACCCATGATGATCAATATTCAATACAAAATTGAAAATTCTTTTGTGCTCCTTTTATGGACCACCTCCTTCTTCCCATGCACGTGTGTGTGGGTCTGTCATCAGTGACCACTGTACCCCAACCAGTCTTCTTCTTCCTTCTTCTGATCTCTTTCTAAGACCATGGGTCTATGGCAGTCAATGCACAGTGTGTACATGGAGTTAGACACGAGAACACGGTGCTGGCCACACTCACATGACTGGTATGATCCACTTTCCTTCTCTTTCTCTGAACTTTCGTGTTCTCACATGGCCCCTACGACTCTGACACTGTCTTTTTAACAACAAATCATTTTCTTTTTCATTTGTTTATGCTATGCCTATTGGCTATTCTATATTATGTACTTTTACCATCATACCATGCTTTTTCCACCTCCACCTAGATTTTCTAATATACTTTCATTTTTGTGGTATATATCGGCACAGAAAATTTAAAAAACATTATCATGTAAGAAATATACATATAGCATGATATTAGACCAGAATAACTGTGTCAGTGTCAATCTAAACTGACAAGATTTTGAGGTGAAGTCTTCCACAATAACATCTTTATTTACCAGCTTTCTAGTTTATGTTACAAGTTTGAAATATTAAGGAAGCAAGCAAAGCTTAGTATATATTGGGTTACACCAGTTTTCTAGTGAATTTACCAGAAAAGCAAATTTCTTTCTACTCCTGGGACCTCAATGATTATTATCATTTTTTTGGACAGAAAGAGAAATTTGTTGATTGAAATCCGCCATGACATAAAAGATACAATCCATCTTCCATTGGTGGCCAAATTTGGATGTTTGTGACCTCATTTCCAATACCAGCACAGCAGTTGCTGTTGGATCTGACAGGGACCCAACGAAAACAAAATTATATCACCATTCTTAACACGCAAGTAAAAACTATACTAGGAGAGGTAGTAGTAATAATTTGCTCACTACAGTAGTAGTTTAAGTTAAAGACCAAAATAATGTGTTATGAAAAAGTTTTAAAGGCATATATAGCGCAATTCCAAACAGCTGTTTTGACAAAGAATATCTATCATTATTCCTTTGGTTTCCGTTTTCCCTTATCCCTCCTACTTAAGCTTTCTTAACATCCATACAAGAAAGAAAAAGAGATTACAGCACCTTTCTATCTATATCTCTCTTTCTCCAGTCTCCTCCAAATAAGAAAAGATTATTATACACAGAATTTCAGATACTAAATCAATCATCATTCACTGTTATGGAAACACTAAATCATCAGCAGCATAACCAAAAGCAAATTGAAGGCAGGCAAGAAGATAAAGAAGCAAAGCAACCATCACCACCACCTTCACAATCTTCCTCCCCTTCTCATGAGTTCTCCTTCACAATCTCTCTCCATTCTTCTTCCACCACCAAAGCTCCACCAACTTCCCTTGCAATAGATTTATCTCCTGCTGACGAAATTTTCTTCCATGGCCACTTGCTTCCACTCCACCTCCTATCTCACCTCCCTTCATCGCCTCGATTCTCCACCACTTCCAAGGACAGCCTCGCCCTCCCCGTCCCCATCCGAGACTTCTTACTGGAAGATAATGAAAGTTCCAATAATAGGGAAATTAGTAGTAGAAGCCGCTGTGGAAACGACAGCAATAGGAGCAACATAACCCTGGATGATGAAAGCATTATTAGTGACTTCATAGAAGACAATAATATTATTAAGAGAGGGACAAATAAGGAAGAAGAAAGCAAGTCCAATAATCATAAACATAGTAGTTTCTCATTGTTTGGTTTATCAAAAGGGCGCAAAGTGTGTCAAGTTAGCAATAATAACAATAAGGAAGAGTTAGATAAAGAGAAGCAGCAGAAGAGGAAGCTTGGTTTTGATGTGATCCATGCACTGAAGAGGCTTTTCAGAGGGAGAAGAGAAAGAGAGAAAGTTGGTTTGCATGGTATTGCTGCTTATTCTTCTCACTCAGGGAACTTGATGAGGAAGAAGAAACCAGAATTGAGAGGAATTAGAAGAGGTGAATGTTCATCAGCACCAGCTTCCATGAGGGCTTCTCCAACAAACAGTGGCTTCTTGCTTGCAACTGCAACAACACTTCCTACTTCAGCAGCCAATGACAGCACCATGGAAGAGTTGCAAGCAGCCATTCAAGCTGCCATTGCTCACTGCAAAAATTCTATTGCAAAAGAAGACAACAACCTCATCAAATGCACCTCATAGCAGCATATCATTATCAATTTATCCTCTGGTTCTACTTCCTACAGTAATTATTATTTGGTATTTCGAATTATTGTATATTAATAATTAGGTATATGAAAATTGTATTATTATTATCTGAGGCTCAAAAGAAAATTACATGTTAGAAGGTTAATTAATATTTGTGTCTTCCGGTGTAAACTGTAAACATAAATTCATGAATTCAGTATCAATAACATAGCCATTAAATTCCAAACATAGTTCCCTAAACCCTATACTATATTAACACCAAGTGCTGTATGTTGTGTAGAACAGTCTGATCCAAGAGAAGTAGATTAGAGTTGTTATTATATTAATAGTAATATTTCTAATAAATGCATTAGTGATCCATTTGTGGAAATTCTCTTGAGTTTCTGACATATCAATGATAAGAGCATAGCGGGTACATATATATATATATATATATATATATATATATATATATATATATATATATA